>CM077187.1:6055285-6220285 GCA_039654105.1 Coreius guichenoti
TCCATAGACAGCAATTTAATTAACACTTTCAAGGCCCAGAAAGGTAGGAAAAACATCGTTAAAATAGTCCATGTGACTCCAGTGGTTCAACCTTAATTTTATGAAGTGACAAGAATACTTTTTGTGCGCAAAAAACAAACAAAAATAACGACTTTATTCAACTATTTCTTCTCGCTGTGTCAGTCTCCTATGCAGTTTACGTTGGCCAGCTCTTACGTCAGCATCACACGCATGCGTCTTAGTGCTCACGTGAACCGCATCAGCTAATGGTAAGCCGGCGTTCTGACGTAGCTCTGACGTAACTCTGAAGCGCTGCACTGTATTTACTACGTCAACAGCGTAGGAGACTGACACAGACGAGAAGAGATTGTTGAATAAAGTCGTTATTTTTGTTTGGTTTTTTTGCGCACAAAAAGTATTCTTGTCACTTCATAAAATTAAAGTTGAACCACTGGAGTCACATGGACTATTTTAACGGTGTCTTTACTACCTTTCTGGACCTTGAAAGTGGTAATTAAATTGCTGTCTATGGAGGGGTCAGAGAGCTCTCGGATTTCAACAAAAATATCTTCATTTGTGTTCTGAAGATGAACGAAGGTCTTACGGGTTTGGAAGGACATGAGGGTGAGGAATTAATGACAGAATTTTCATTTTTGGGTGAACTAACCCTTTAACGTCCTGTTTACAGACTTCGCAATATTTCCACACAAATGACATTTTGGGAAATGATTGCAATGCAATTTGTGTGCAAGTCCAGGATAGAGATCATCACTCTAGTTAAAACTAAAAACCGCGTGGCCGGTCGACCGGTGCATCTCTACCTGTAACCAAAGTGAACCACAACTGAATTTTGAGTGCAAGACTGGTTTGTAACATAATCTCTGTCGGCAACTAGTAGTCTGTTACATCGTTGATGCACTTCTTGTTATTCTTTGCTGTCAATCACCAGTGTTAGAGCTTGCAACCTCTCTCATGTTAAGAAAAATGAAAGTAGTGGTACAGTGTGGTCAGAGAGTGATTTTTACAATTAGAGAAAGGAATTGACGGTTACCTGTCCATAAAGATATTATTCAGTAAACTCCACTGTCTCTGTCTCTCTCAGAACGGCAGCTGTGCAGCTCCATGGCCAACTCTAGCATCCTCCCGTCTACCGTGACGGGCATCAGTAAGGAACTAGCTGATCTGCGGCACCTCATCCAGTTTCCAGAGGAGATCGCCACCATCCTGACAGAACAGGAGCAGCAGCTGTACCGTCGTGTCTTCCCCCTTGACTACCTTACCTTTCTCACCCGAGACCTGGGCAGCCCAGAGTGCCACAAACGCCACCCGCACCTAAAAGCCTCCCTGTCCGCCCCCATCATGTCCACTCAGAACGACCATCACAACACGGTACAAGATCTTGTCACAAGATTCAATGAGGTGAGCATTCATTAATGGTAATAATACCAAAGGAAGTGAAAATAGAAGGGCAGAAAAGTAGCTTTGGCTTTTGAAGAAAAATTGAGTAGGACATTTGTCATAGTTGGAAGGGTTAGTTTCCTTCACAAGTGTCTGTTCTGTTGCCTGTTTTTCTTGGATCTTTTCACGTTCACAACATCTA
Organism: Coreius guichenoti; assembly: GCA_039654105.1. NCBI lineage: Eukaryota > Metazoa > Chordata > Actinopteri > Cypriniformes > Gobionidae > Coreius > Coreius guichenoti. The sequence continues at coordinate 6,056,886 of CM077187.1, forward strand.
CCTACTTATCCAAACAGATGTGAGTTTATTGCAGTTGTCTTAAATATTTGATACTAAGAGTGCCAGAGGAAAATTGTGTTTCTCCTTTTGAATGGGGTTTGAAGAAAGTGATGTCATCTTTAAGGTACACGCTTGTCTTTAGATCAGCTGGTTTTGATTTTGAGAAACAAAGTGGACGTGAAATGCATTTTTGCCATTTTGGCTGAACTCTTAAGACTTAAAACATGAAAATGTCAAATGTTGAAGCTTCAAAGCTGGTTAATCTTTCATGTAAGAGCAGGAATCTAGACAGGTTATGTCTGGGAATAACATGTGAAATAAAGGTTTGCAGATGCTTACAGCCATGACAGCAGTGCTTGTTATGTAAGACTCACAACTCAATAAAATGACGTTAACACTGACTTCACATTGTGACAGTCTTATATCGTGTCAAGTAGAGTAATGCGCTAAGGAATAATCTTTCATCGTTGAGTGCAGTTTCTTGAAAGTTTTTATCCCCCGCCTAGTTGATCTGGTACAAGGGAGTTCACTAGATCACAGGCATCGATGTGATGTAATACTATCACAGCATAAAGTGAATGGATCGCATAACAGAACTATGCTTCATCCTTCCAAGCATTAATCCTAGTGTCCTTTGTGAACAAGTCACAGATTCCTCTTTTAGATGGATTTGATTCGCTCTTTTACTTTTAATGCTTGTTGTGGATTATTCATGCCCCAGCAATGTGTTGTGTTATTTTGGTTGTGCTATAACATCCCAGTGTTGCCGTTGGGTGTCCATACACAATCGAGGATTTGTTGTCTTTGTTGTGGTCAGTTGTTTGTGGACTTACTCAAACACTTTATCGACGGCCACCTTTGAAGCCCCTTCCAGGGTGCAGTGTCTCTGGCAACACTTACATAAGTTTTTAATCCGTCAAATCTGCTGTCCGTTCGCTGCTGGCTGGTTGCGCAGTAACTCAAGAGCAGCAGTCTGTCTGGTGGAAAGCTGGCAGAATGACATGAGCTCCAGTGTACCGATCCCCTCGTGTTAAACGTTCCTGACCATCCGGACCCTGGCACGACTGTTTATGTAACTGACTGACTTTCTGTGAGGTGTTTTTAGCTACAACACTCCATTGCATAAATATTTGTTCTCAAACTGATTGCTGTTATAAGCGCTCAGGACCAGAGGACTAGTCGTTTTCTGTGACTTTGTGTTTAAAGAAAATGTGAGTGGTGATTGACCATACAGGACTCGCCACCACAAGGCTGGGGTGTTTTAGGTGGTTGCCAGGGCATTACTATGCAGTTGCTAAGGTGTTCCAAGTAGTCTTTAGCATGTTGCTATGCAATTGCAAGGAAGCAATTGGTCAGGATGTTCAAACAAACAGAGCAATGTTTTGATAGCACCACACAGTGTTACACTTTTCAAGTGAAATAACCCACAAATGGCTTTATTCTCTGCATATTCTCTGACAAATGAGAAAGTAACATGGGAGATGGGATTTTTTTTCATTGTTTAAAATCAGAAGACTTGGAATGTAGCCCTGAAGTAGTATGGATCACTGTCAAAATCCAATTTCATTATATAAAAAAGGGTGGCAAGGCTATTCTTCAAAAATTCAGAAATACAGTTCGGTACAGGTTAATACAGGGTGCGTTAGTAAATACATAATGACAGAATTAAAATTTTTAGATGAGCTATTCCTTTAACTATGAGCGGGTTTATATACTCTAGAGACCAGGGGTGCAAAACTCACTTCCTGTAAAGCCAGTGGCTGCATCTGAAAACTTAGGCATCTGACTTGTTGCCTCTCTGCCTTTGCATTGACTCTGCAGGCAGCGTTTGCGCACGATGGTACCTCACGAAACTGATTTCAGACAGACTTCTGAGGCAGCGTAATGGTGTAATGATCTACAGCAAAATAAAGCATGCTTTGGTGATAACTAAACAAATATTTAATTACTGCAGTAGCAGTTTCACGCTAGAAATGATATCAGAAGTGGGTAAAACGTTGGTCAAAAACTTGATCACACAAACTGATCAACAACCGCAACTATCAGATGCCATCTTTCTTTTTCTAGCTCAACTGTCACCGAATGGAACGCACAGGATTGTGGGATATCAAAGGCAGCGAAGGATACATCTATGTTGCCTTCAAAAATCCATCAGATGAAGGTATCTCAGGAGACAGGAAGTGAAGCTAACATTGGATTCAAACATGCCTTGAGGCCTTCCTACCTTGGAATGCATCCTCCGAAGGCACCATTTTTCGCAAAAAAAGACGCTTTCGGATACAGCCATAAGGTGCGATCCATTAGACCGTAAGTGGACTTCACAGGTTATTTCGCCATAGTAAGTGAGATTCCAATCCGAAGGGAGCAAACATGTTTAGTTCGAAGGGCACTGTGAACAGCATAGGGAATAAGGGAACATCAATACATCACTTCACAGGAAGTGGAGAGGAAAAATCACCCAACTGTCATTGCTCACCGGTCAGAACTAACGATGGAGCAGAGTCATTGAAAGAGTTTTTCAAAGGAAAAGCTCTGTTAATAGCCAATTAATTGCTTCAGTAGTCATACAAATGTAGTAAACATATAGTTTTGATTTAGATTTTATTAGATAGGCCTAAATAATGTGTTTTGTATGTGCAGTATTTTACAGTGGGGAGAATAAGTATTTGATACACTGCCGATTTTGCAAGTTTGCCCACTTACAAAGCATGTAGAGGTCTGTAATTTTTATCATAGGTACACTTCAACTATGAGAGACGGAATCTAAAACAAAAATCCAGAAAATCACATTGTATGATTTTTAAATAATTAATTTGCATTTTATTGCATGACATAAGTATTTGATCACCTACCAACCAGTAAAAATTCCGGCTCTCACAGACCTGTTAGTTTTTCTTTAAGAAGCCCTCCTGTTCTCCACTCATTACCTGTATTAACTGCACCTGTTTGAACTCGTTACCTGTATAAAAGACACCTGTCCATACACTCAATCAAACAGACTCCAACCTCTCCATAATGAGAGAGCTAACCAGAGAGCTGTGTAAGGACATCAGGGATAAAATTGTAGACCTGCACAAGGCTTGGATGGGCTACAGGACAATAGGCAAGCAGCTTGGTGAGAAGGCAACAACTGTTGGCGCAATTATTAGAAAATAGAAGAAGTTCAAGATGACGGTCAATCTCCCTCGGTTTGGGGAACCATGCAAGATCTCACCTCGTGGGGCATCAATGATCATGAGGAAGGTGAGGGATCAGCCCAGAACTACACGGCAGGACCTGGTCAATGACCTGAAGAGAGCTGGGACCACAGTCTCAAAGAAAACCATTAGTAACACACTAAGCCGTCATGGATTAAAATTCTGCAGCGCACGCAAGGTCCCCCTGCTCAAGCCAGTGCATGTCCAGGCCCATCTGAAGTTTGCCAATGACCATCTGGATGATCCAGAGGAGGAATGGGGGAAGGTCATGTGGTCTGATGAGACAAAAATAGAGCTTTTTGGTCTAAACTCCACTCGCCGTGTTTGGAGGAAGAAGAAGGATGAGTACAACCCCAAGAACACCATCCCAACCGTGAAGCATGGAGGTGGAAACATCATTCTTTGGGGATGCTTTTCTGCAAAGGGGACAGGACGACTGCACCGTATTGAGGGGAGGATGGATGGGGCCATGTATCGTGAGATCTTGGCCAACAACCTCCTTCCCTCAGTAAGAGCATTGAAGATGGGTCGTGGCTGGGTCTTCCAGCATGACAACGACCCGAAACACACAGCCAGGGCAACTAATGAGTGGCTCCGTAAGAAGCATCTCAAGGTCCTGTAGTGGCCTAGCCAGTCTCCAGACCTGAACCCAACAGAAAATCTTTGGAGGGAGCTGAAAGTCCGTATTGCCCAGCGACAGCCCCGAAACCTGAAGGATCTGGAGAAGGTCTGTATGGAGGAGTGGGCCAAAATCGCTGCTGCATTGTGTGCAAACCTGGTCAAGAACTACAGGAAACGTATGATCTCTGTAATTGCAAACAAAGGTTTCTGTACCAAATATTAAGTTCTGCTTTTCTGATGTATCAAATACTTATGTCATGCAATAAAATGCAAATTAATTACTTAAAAATCATACAATGTGATTTTCTGGATTTTTGTTTTAGATTCCGTCACTCACAGTTGAAGTGTACCTATGATAAAAATGACAGACTTCTACATGCTTTGTAAGTGGGCAAACCTGAAAAATCGGCAGTGTATCAAATACTTGTTCTCCCCACTGTACATTTGAAAGTAAAGTAAATTAAAGTATTTGTTATATCATAATCTGATATCCCATGCTCAGGGAGTAGGGAGCAGTGAACAATTCATAGGGGCCCTGTAAATCGGAACGCACCTATAGTCTGGCAGAGGTTAGCTTCAACCCTAAAATGCATCTGATCCAGCTAATCAAGTCCTTCAGGATTATTTGGCTGCGTCCGAAAGCTTAAGCCTTCGTAGGACGTATTCCAAGGTAGGAAGGCATCAAGGCATGTCCAAATCCAACTTCCTGTCTCCTGAGATACCTTCATCTGATGGATTTTTGAAAGCAGCATAGACATATCCTTCACTGCCTTTGATATCCCACAATCCTGTGCGCTCCATTCTGTGACCGTTGAGCTAAAAATTAAAGATGGTGTCTGAAGGTTGCAGTTGGTGGTCAATTTGTGTGTAAATGTAAGTTTTTAGCCAACGTTTTCTACTTCTGATGTCATTACTATTGTAGTAATTAAATATTTGTTTAGTTCTCACCCAAGCTCACTCTATTTTGCTGTAGATCATTAAACCGTTACGCTGCTTCAGAAGTCTGTCCGAAATCAGTTTCGTGAGGTACCTTCATGCACAAATGCTGCCTACAAAGTCATTGCCTTTGAAAACTACAGTGTGTTGGAGCAGGGTTGGAAGTAAACTGTGCAGGACTTTGGCCCTCCAGGAACTGAGGTTTGCACCCCTGGTCTAGATCCAATCAATGACTACTGTTATCTGTGTTAGTGTTACTAGATCCAGTGGGCTCAACTCTACATGTGCCCTCAAATCTTCGTTTTTCTTGGAAATGTAAATTAAATCATGTTTGAACTCTATATTTAGTTTAAAGCTTGAGATTTATGTTATACAATCTGCAGTGTTTCTTCCAAATATGTGATGATGATGATGATTATACAGCAATAAGTGGTAGAGTGAATAATGTAAGGAAGGTATGGAGATCAGCATTTTCTCAAGACTGTTGTAGTTGTTCTTTTGTCAGTAGGGCCTTATAATAAGGTGTGTGTTGTGTGTTTAGGTGAGCTCATGGGTGACCTGGCTTATTCTGACTGCTGGGTCTATGGAGGAGAAGAGAGAAGTCTTCTCATACCTCGTCCATGTGGCAAAGTGCTCCTGGAACATGGGCAACTACAATGCGGTCATGGAGTTCTTGGCAGGTCTCAGGTATGGCTTGATGCCTTGAAAGTGCTTGGTTAAAAAAGAAATAGCCCTGTAAGACAAAATGGTCCTCTCTGTATTATGCGATGCTTAACAAAATAAGGAAAATTCTTGAGACATTGATTTGTTTTTGACAGCACATTTGTAACATGTGAAAGGATGAGTCTCACTGTTTGTATTACTATTAATCTGCAATACAAGTTATTCTATGGACTTGTGACCTACAATGTTGTACAAAGTTCTCTCTCATCCAGCTTTGTGTCTCTTACCACTTCCGAGGGATGTTTTATTTTTTTTATTTTTTTATTTTTTATGAGATTTTAGTCATCTATCAAATGTTTTATGCTTACCATAAAGATATTAAAATGAATTAATAATTAAAGTTCTCCAATGGCATTTTCACTACAGTAAGAAGATGTAGCAACCTCTTTGAGTTTGCGGTTGAACCAGTTTTTTTTTTTCCCCACTTGTGCTGATATGGAAAGAGAGACAGGGGAATGATATGGACAATGGTTAAAGATACAGATTGTATGATTTAAACCAGAATATAACTCAGGTTGCATTGAAGCATCTTTGGCGTCTGAGCATGTACGCTAACCACCAGACTGCATCCCTAAATTAACGTTCAAATAACATTTAAAAACAAAAATGTTAAGAGGCCTTAAGCAATATACAGTCAGGATGCCCAAAATTACGTCTCTACGGCCCTGCTCACCACTTATTCTTCCCCAGGTCTCGCAAAGTGCTGAAGATGTGGCAGTTCATGGACCAGGCGGATATTGAGACCATGCGTGGTCTGAAGGACGCCATGGCCCAGCACGAATCATCATCTGAGTACAAGAAAGTGGTCAATCGTGCCCTCAACATCCCAGGATGCAAAGTGGTGCCCTTCTGTGGCGTTTTCCTTAAGGAACTTAGTGAGGCTCTGGACGGTGCAGCCAGCATTATTGGACTACGTCCCTCTTTTGATTCTCAAGAAGATCCTGTTGAGGTGAGGATTAGGTGCTTTCAAGGAGTGATGATAACTAACACAGGAAATTGTATCACCACGGTCAAATTGAATTGTTTTTTACGGTTACAATAATATTCTTGAGACGATTTTGGCTAACTGGAGCAATTACCTTTTCATCAAACATTTAGTATGCCTGCTGAATTGCTTCCTGGCTTTAGAAAAAACACATTAGAATGATTCAGCTGGGAAAAAGACATTTTGTCACTCTGGTGACTATTGAATCACCCATGAAAGCTTTTAAAACCCACAAATCTACTCGTATTGTCCATAATTGTGGTTATTTTCTTTTGTGTGGAATCTCTGTGGTGAAGCGCTCTTTACCTTCCACAGTTTGTCACTGACTACAACGGCCAGCAGCACTTCCTGCAGAGGGTTGGGAGCGATGGGCTACACAGTTCAGACAAGGAGGCGACCGTCAGTAACATTCTGCAGACGATTCGCAGTTGCAACCGAAGCTTGGAGGCCGAAGAGCCTGAGGAGAAGGCACGAGAGATCACAGTCTGCCCCAAAACTTCCTTCAAAGACAAGAGCAGAAACCAGTGAGTTAATTTTGGAACCTGTTTGCAAATATATGATGTGTTTAGTCCAATCCTTTTATGCTGAGGCATTCCCAGTTTGTTTTAATACCCTTAACATGCACTCTGCATAGAGGTTTGGGTTATTTCTTTACACTTATCTATGTTAATCAATGAGATCTCAATGAGAGTTGGTGGAGGAACTGCTGAATGTACATGATTTGACATCTGCCATTGTTGCTCATAAACAGGGCTGTAAGTTAGCTTTTTTTGCACACAGCACTGGTGATCCAGAGGTTGAATTTTCTTTTTAGCACAGGCCACACAATTGTAGCACAAGTATAAAATGTGATAACCACAAGAGTGCAGTTCATCACTTAAACAGGCATGTGACTGACAAAGGACATTAATGTTCCATACAGGGCACACAAAATATAAACCTTAACAAGAAATGTTTTCACACAGACATTTTATTTGCCAAAAATGGCAGACTGCAGGAACATCACACCTCTTGCTAAACATTGTCAGCTTTTTTATATAGCTCAATATCACTAATCACAATCCAAACAACATCTAGCCGTTTTGGTTGAGCACTTTAAAATGCAGTTTCATTTCACTATAAATCATTAGAAAGGTTTAAATTTTTAAAAATATGAAATTATTATGATAAAAATATGTGACGGTAATTTTTTTTATCAGGAAATCGTATGCGTCCACTGAGAAAAAAAAAATCTCTACAAACTATTTGCATATGTTTACTTCAAATTTCTTTGGAGAGAATTATTATTTAATATTTTTCCTATTTTTACCCATAATAGGGTGTTGTGAACATTAGTGAGTACACACATGTAATGTCTGTTTCATTCATACTTGTAGCCGGAGGACGCCCTCAAGCAGAAAGTCCACAAGTGAGACTTATAGAAGTCATGAAACTTATGACATTCCAGGAAATCCCTCATTTGGACAAAGGCATCCAGATATGGCTATAGCAGAATAAAATGCAGATACAGACAGAGACAATAAACATACGATTGCAACAATATATGGTTTATCTCTGGTGTTCTAGGCATTTCAGGTATTTTCAAAAGGATAAAGTATATTTATAATGCAATGCTAATTGACCTAGCCTAATAATGCTATAAAATAATATAATTTCTGCCTTATTCTATGATATGAAGCCATGTCAGATCACAAAAGGAAATTATTGCAAACACTCGACAGACGTTATGAAGTGAGTTTGGAGTAAAAACGTCATTATATGTTCTCTTTTGTTGGACAACAGGTTTGTAAACACTTCTCATTACAAGTTTGGAAAGATGTTTGGCACGTGTTGCTTTTTCTAATGCACATTTTATAAGTGACTCAAACTCAGCCCTGGCAGAGATGGAGCAGCATTTACTGCAAGCCGATCAATCCGCTCTGATCTCAGTGCTGGGCATATACTTATTTAATTCAAACTTAGCTTTTTTTTTTTTTTTTTTTTTTAATAATTGCACTAAGCCAAACAACACATTTAGGTTTAAAGGTCTAATTGAGCCAATCATCTGAACTGTAAAATGGAACTTCAGGAACAGTTGTAGCAACACCACCAGAACACACAGAATCCCAAACCCAAAGGCAGCAGACAAAGAAAACAGTCCTTTTCATGTTTTTCAAAACCCTCACTTTAACTTAACTAAAGCATATCTGATGAAAAGACTTTCCATGTACAGTATGTGGCACTTGAATGGGCACTTAATATGTTTTGATGAAGGTTATGGCTGGATTTAAATCTTATCAAGTTATAAGGCGACTTCAAAACATACCATTTGACTGAATGGTTTCTCTGTGGAACATGTTGTTGTCATGATAGTGTTTATGCATGTGGACCTATGTAGAGAGCAGCATTACAGATCCTATATTTCCTTAGAAGATAAAAAGCAGTGAGTTTTTAGTTCTGTTTGTCTTCAACGCTGAAGCAGTTTTGTCATCTGGAGGAAGGTGCACATATCGGTTGTTAATACTGTGTCTCTGGAGAATCTCATCGTCTGTGTTGTAGACTCCAGTGTTTTCATCTTTCAAGAGACTGAATCTTGAGCAATCTGGCTTTGATATACTTCTTTCTTTTTTTCCCTTTTTTTTACATCTCTCCCAAGAACTGTTTATACCACATTATACCTGTTTATACCATGCTTTATACTACAAATGTATCAAAGTTGAGCATGTTGTGTTTGGGTACAGATCCACCCCTAGATTTGCCCATGTGAAGCCAGGCACTTTAATTCTCAAACTACTACCTTCTTTTTCTTTCTTTCTTCCATTCAATTCAACCCTCTATCCTTACTGTCCACTCTCAAGGAAAGGACCTGGGTCAGAGCATGTCCTGTAAGTTGCCGTTTCAATGGTTGCACTAACTTGATTGGTTTCTAAGTAACATGTAGTGTTTCAGATGTATGGATTTGGTGTGTTTGCACTTAGAAATGCATGCATTTCCTGCCTCTGAAACCCACAATGCAGATTTGAAGTCAGGACCAAGTTCTCCAAGACCCAGACCAATCCCCAATCACCTAAGGCACAGACCAAAACCACAGTTCTTAGGTCCAGACCAATACTACATACCTTAAGACCCAGACCAATGACAACCTCGGATAACCCAGATTAATACCAAAGTCCCAGATCCAAATCCAGACTAGACCCAAGCCAAAAACTGTTGGCCCAAGATCCAAACTGTCCAATTTAATTAAAAAGATATAAGGCTGAATATATTGCAGCATTCATTTAGAACTCATGAATTCATGAGTCACATTCATGAGAATTCATGAGTCACAAGACTGCAGTCTTGTCTGAGACCACAAACAAAAACCCTTGCAGACCAAGACACAGAGTAAATAAGACTTAAACCACAACCATCTTTAAGCAGGGGCGCCTTAAGATAACCAGAGGCCCTTGGGCTGCAGTAGGCCCCCCACCACAGATAAAAAATTTTTATTTTAGCTTCCTGCCAATTGTTTGTCAAATTTCTTGTCGATACACCAGTTAACTTTGTGTATGCTGCGTAGAGGTCAAATATAGGTGAATAGGCAAATTCACTCTTTGCAAGTAGGGAACAACAGAATTATAGTGGTTCTACGTTATTATAGGCATTATACAGAGGTAATATGAAAAGAAAATGCAATCAAAACTTTCCTGGCCGAAATGCAAGTTTACAGGTATGACAGGTATTACACTATAAATTAAACAAAATATTCGTTATTCATCAGCAGTAAATCAAAACAATCACTTGTCATAAATGTGGGCTATTTGGTGATTTGCAAACTGCTTTAAAAATCCGAGCACATAGAACGCGCAACAGCACCGCGTTTTTACTTTGAAACATGCAGTGCTTGCCTTTAATCAATTAAATCATAGCCTTTTAAAGTAATATTTAAGCAATATGTTATACATTTAAGCAATATTGCAGTTCCTGTTTTTCAGATTTAAAACATCCTGAAATTAAAATTGAGACTTTAAAGCAGCACTGATGGAACACAGTGATTGGATCTAAAGCCGTCAGATGACAGATCTGAACAAGTTACTGAACCCATGTTCAGCGGCTCTCTCTTGCACTGTATGACGTGTCCAGTCTGGTTTCATTCGCACAGCAGGGCTTCGCCGAAAATGCAGTTGCGAGCCCTGAAAATTTACGGGTGTGTGTCGTTTATAGAATGCGGTTGTTACTGCTGTAAACTTCCATATATAAAATTAGTTGAAAAGTTTCATTTTTGTGCAGCCAGTAGGCCCCTCCCCAGTGTGGACCCCTGGTTTTCAGCCCATGGAAGCCTGTGCATTAATGCGTCCCATCAAGACGCCAGCTCTGCCACAGTGAACAAATTAAAGCAATTTAACTCATAGCAATGTATTGTATTATATTATATAACGGCCCCTCAATTTGTGTGTCATAGGTAGACTGTGCTCTTCAATATTGTATGCTCCTGTCAATTCCTTTTTACAAGACTAATATTGCATGACCCCTTCCAAGAAAGTGAGAAGTTTTCCAGGCAGAGTTCTGTTTATTCACTCACTTGATCCTTTATGTCTGCTTCATGTCATATTTTTTTTAGGTTTTTAATAGGGGACCTCTCAGACTCCGAAGGGGACCCACTTGAGCTGGCTAAGGACGTAGATCTCCAGACCATAGAAGAGGTGCATGGACCCTTTAGCCACGGTACAGAGCTCATCCCTTGGTACGTGCTCTCACTTCAGCCAGATATCCACCAGTTCCTGCTCCAGGGAGCAACCGTCATCCACTACGACCCTGAGACCCATCTCACTGCCCGCTGCCTCCTTCATCTACAGCCTGATAACTGCTTCCTCACCTGGTCCAAGCCCCACAGTAGCTGCGGCCCGGGTGGAAGAGCCAGAGGCTTCATGGGACATCCACCATCCCCAGACCACTTACTCCTGGGCCAATCTGTGCACTGCGGACTGTCCGACGGACTCCTAGACCTTAATGTGGTGAAGGCTGTGTTTATGGGTCACCCTGGAGTGGATGTTAACTATGTGTGCCTGCAGCACAAACTATGTAACATGAATCCTAGCGAAAATGGTGTCACGCTGTTATATGGACTTCACACCACAGACAACAGGCTCCTGCACTTTGTGACCCCCAAGCACACGGCACGCATGCTGTACAAGGGCCTCCAGGAGCTGCTCAGTGCCATCAGGAAGATGAGGAAATTTCCTGACCAGAGACTGCAATGGCTGCGAAAGCAGTATGTTAGTTTGTACCAGGTACATTTACATCTATTCATTTAGCAGATGCAATTAATCCAAATGAGAACACAATACAAGTTGTGTTTAGTATTGAAATATTGATTTTTATTTATTTATTTATTTTTTTACTGTAAGGATTTTGCTAAAGTTTTAAAATGTTTGAATGTGATGTAAAACATTACAACTAGTAGAATGAATGTTTCATATTATGCTCATTTATCCCTTAAACCGTAAATATTGCAACAATTATTATAACCCTGCTATAAAAAAAACACACTAACTAGCCACCAAGCTGGTTTCCACTGGTCCTGCTGGTCTGGTTTGATAGTTTTAGAAGGGTTTAGGGTACTTGTCAGCTGATCAGGTTAGAAGATCAACTGGCTGACCAGTTAAACACTAGTTTGGCCAGGCTGATAGACCAGCCGAACCAGCTTAAACTACCGTAGGCTGCTTTTAGATAAAGATTTTTTCACGTATGTTGTGTTCTCCTCAGTGTTGAATTACTCTATCTTGAAGTTTTCACAACACCAAACACATTCCACTTTTGACTATGATTGCCTGGCAGTTTCCTTTTAACATTACTCAGCTAGCTTTAGGTCAGCTAAGGCACCGCTTTCTTTTTTTGAACGCTAAATTCTATTCATTATTGTTATGCACTTTTATTATTGATTTTTTTTTTTTTTAAATTTATATTGTTGTAAAACTCAATTTTTCTAGGAGGATGGTAGATTTGAGGGGCCCACACTGGCCCATGCTATCGAACTGTTCGGTGGGAGACGCTGGAATATGGGCGCTAGCGGCCCTGGGTCCGCCAGCAAAAGTGCAGAGAAGAACTCAGTCCAGAAAAACAGTCCGCTGGGCATCAACTCCAATGTCAAAAAGAAGAAGAAAGCTTTAGTCAGGGTAAGAATAGAAAGACTTGGCTATGTCAGTTCTGTGTCAAGCAAGACCTGGCTTGGCTATGTCACTTGGCTAATGCACTGTCCTGTTCACAGGGGGACAGTGGCGATGGAACAGATGATGAGATGATCTCACGCAAGACCAGGAGCTGCAAGGAGACTTTAGGGAGGAGAGAGTCAGACCCTTTGGAAATTGTCGAGCAGGAAGAGGCTGGTGAGAGTTACTGAACATTTTGTTTACAGCTAATTGGACTCTGGTAAAACCTAATTGTAGAAGAATGTCGAGCGTGGTATTTCAACTGTTTTACCAATACTTTTTTATGTATAAACTGAAGATACTTGAGTGTATAAATAATTGGTTTTGTGATGTGAATGTCTTAAGAGATCAGGGACATTGTGGCATTTTTTAATGTTTCCATAGAGGACTGCAGTACCTTTGGCCACCCTGGACGCTTTTCCTTATCCAACAGCAAAGGCCAGTCTCCTGGATCCTCCTTGTCCTCTTCCTCATCTTCCTCTGGCTCCTTTAGCACAAACATCTCCACGCCTACACGCCCCCATTCCTCCCCCATTCTCCCAGGCAACTCCAAAAGTCAGCCAGGGTAAGGCCACTCCCTCTGCAGAAATACAAATTCAGTGCATTCCCAGAAAGGATAGGGTTTTACAAGATCCTGTTCTTTTTAAGATACTTTCAGATGTATCTATACAAGATCTCATTGGTTCTCACATGTCATACGCATGCATGTTTAAGCTTAAAGTGATGCAGTCTTTCACAGATGTTTCAGCGAGATGTGTGCATCTGTGTTATGGTGAAGAATAAATTGGATTTCTTGTCTTAAAGCTTGTAGTAAAGGCTGTTTTCCTTCAGAGCTCACTGTGTTTTGTGGTCTCAGGGCCTGGAGCAGTCGAAGCTGGCATGGTCGAGGGAAAGGTTGCTTCAGGGGCTTCCAGGAACTCATGATCTCTGACAGCATCATGAGCTTTGTTGAATTTGTGGAGCTCTTCAAGTCTTTTAGGTAGAACGCACCTTTCCCTTTAACTAAATACACAGCTTGTGTTTTGAATCTGGATGATTGTTAAAAGTTTCCCATTTGTCTGCTCTGTGTCCAGCATTCGCAGTCGCAAGGATCTGAAGGATCTGTTCGACACCTACGCCGTGCCATGTAGTCGCTCGAGTCCGGACTCTGTTCCTCTCTACACTACACTGAGGATTGACGACAAACTTACGGGACTGCAACCAGATCTTGGTGGGCATGTGTGAATAATAGTCATTTTTAACTGATGTAACTGATGAGGTAGGATGTATTTACAAAGCTGATCTCTTCACAGATCTCCTAACTCGTAACGGCTCTGACCTGGGCCTTTTTATCCGCACGCGGCAGCAAATGTCTGAAAACCAGAAGCAGATTTCAGATGCCATCGCAGCTGCTAGCATCGTGACCAATGGCACTGGAGTGGAGAATTCATCGCTGGGTGTGCTGGGACTGGCCATCTCTCAGCTCAATGACTTCTTGGTCAACTGTCAGGGAGAACATCTGAGCTATGATGAGATCCTTAGCATCATACAGGTGAGCAGAAGAACTCCCTGAAAGCCTATCTCAGCCAGAGTTTAGAAACTTTACTGATCAGACCTATAAACTTTACTTTAAAGGTCATTCCTGTTATAAAGCACATGAATATGCTTGTGTATAAGAAATACGTTTTGATTAAATTCGGCACTTAAACTTTAAAGTGGAACCTAACAGGATTGAAATAAAGATCTGAAGTTTACTTTTTTTGCCATATTTTGAAATTTTTATATTGTCATACTCATTTATGTAATTGTATATAACAGCATTGAATGTTTTAAAGTGATGCAAACCAGCTAATACCATAAAACATCACTGGATTCATCAAAGACACTGCTAATACTTACTCGTTTGTGCTGTTGTTTTACCACAAAAAAATGTCACTTCCTGGATGTCATTAAGGACATGACTTTTATTTAATAAATATATAAGACTGTTACAAGAAAAACATATAAAATGATTTTTCTGGCTTTTCAAACTGTGTGCAGCAAGCTTGGCACTGTCAATGTATCTGTCTTGTGTGTCTAACCTTCATACTTAAGCTGTTTTAAACCTTGAAAAGACATTTTCAAGCCAACATTCAAACTTTGTCTTGACCGATTTTCCTTATTTATGTGAAAACTTATTGTCAGAAAAGAAAATTGCTTCAAACTTTTGTCAGAGCGTTGTCAAGGGTCTGGCACGGTCTTAAAGTTCTCAGCGGTGGGTCATTATTTACCGTTAACAACACGGACAGTTGATTCTTCCTTTATTAAGAATAAAAGTCGCTGACTGACAGTTTGATATTAGCATCTCACCAGCTCATAAATCACAATGAGACATCTAATGATATGCATGCCAGTGTAATAACATTTAATTAGTTTTTTTCTTTCTTTAGAAATTTGAGCCTTCTTCAAACATGCGTCAGATGGGGTGGATGTCGTTTGAAGGATTTGCCAGGTTTGGTTTTATTAAATATATTTGACAAAATAATGTGGACCAGAAGTTTCGGAAACACAATACTTTGGCGCATTTGGATAATATGCTATATTCACATAATCTCTGCTACATGACTGAAAATGAATCTGCCTCTCGAAGGTTTCTAATGGACAAGGACAACTTTGCCTCTAAAAATGAGGAGTCTCAAGTGAATTTGGATGAGCTCCAGTATCCGCTCTCGTACTATTACATCGAGTCCTCTCATAACACATACCTCACGGGCCATCAGCTGAAGGGAGAATCTTCAGTGGAGCTTTACAGCCAGGTACATCTTCAGCCGAACTTCTCTGTTTATCCTGAAGCTGATCCAAGATGAAAAACGTTTCACAATACACTCCATAAATATATTTGACGATCGCTGCTTCACATGCCGTACTGTAGATGTCACCTGCATGTGAATGTAGCTAAAACCACAGCATGTCAATGATGCCTGCACGAGTCTGAGTTTGATTTATGGCTTCTGTCACAGGTTTTGCTGCAGGGCTGTCGTAGCGTTGAGTTGGACTGCTGGGACGGGGACGACGGCATGCCTGTTATTTACCATGGACATACTCTCACTACTAAGATTTCTTTCAAGGTCTGTTTAGAAATCATTGCTTGAAGATACTTCTGTTGATCTTATGTATGTTTTCTGCTGACTGAAATACTCTTGTGGTCTGTAGGATGTTGTCGAGGCCATCAATCGTGCAGCGTTTGTGAACTCAGAGATGCCTGTGATTCTGTCCATTGAAAACCACTGCTCTTTACCACAGCAACGCAAAATGGCTGAGATTTTTAAGGTACCTGTCTGCATTTTTACACTATATCAGAATGCTCTGATTCCTTTAGATGTTCTCAACCTGCTCATTTGATGAGTCTGTCCTGTGGAAGGTGAACATTGTTCTCTTGTTTTTCTCTTCAGACGGTGTTTGGAGAGAAGCTGGTGACCAAGTTCCTGTTTGAGAGTGATTTTGCGGATGAGCCTTTGCTTCCATCTCCTCTGCAGCTCCGAGGGAAGATCCTACTCAAAAATAAGAAGCTGAAAGCTCACCAGGCTCCAGTGGACATTCTCAAACAAAAGGTAGATGAGAGGGTGCAACACAGAACTGATCTCAACTATTTGATTTATACACAATTTAGACTTCTTGCCAATTATCCTTCTACAAAATCTCATCTGA
This sequence comes from Coreius guichenoti, assembly GCA_039654105.1. Lineage (NCBI taxonomy): Eukaryota > Metazoa > Chordata > Actinopteri > Cypriniformes > Gobionidae > Coreius > Coreius guichenoti. The sequence goes on from CM077187.1 coordinate 6,073,181, forward strand.
ATGAATCACAGCAGCCAGACAATCAAATTGGAACTGACCAGCTCTTGCTTTTTTTTTTGTGCAATATGAATTAGTGATGCACCAAATTGAACTGAGGCGGCTACAGCAATCTATCACGCCATATTAAAGAGCATCAAAATTACATTTATTGTTTGTATTTCATGATGAAATGGACAGAATTTGAAAGCTGAGACTTTGTTTCATATCAAAAGTAACAAAGCTCAAAGCTTATTGCAATTATTGGATGGCAGGCATACTTTAAATAATGTTTAGTGAAGCTTCGTTCATGCATTAACAGGACACAGCATGGAGTAAAAGGTTGATCTTGAGATTTAAGAATCGATAACGGTTCATCATTTAGATTAAAATCTATCTAAGAGTTTGGCTCTCCAAAATCATTTCGTCTGGAATTTTTTTTGTTTTTTTTGGGCTGTTTCTGCTGAATATTTTTGGTTCCTGAAATTTCAGTGCATCACTAATGTGAATCAAATGGAATATGAGACTAGCTTAAGATAAATGTCTTGCCCTAATATTGTTAAGGCATTATAGACAGTGCTTTGTATTGTGAAAATCATTGTACAAATAAATTTGACTTAAGTTTCTGCACTGATTTTAGACGAACAGTTGCAGAATGCATTTAAACATTTTAAAATGTCCTTAACTGAGCTCGAAGTGCTACACTCATATTGGAAAGCACAATCAAATTAGCCAAAATATTTAATAAACAAACATGCAAATGGTGGGGAATGTGTGGAATTGTGCAAATCACTGACTTTCCAATTCTGCTTTAATGTGGTCTGTTATATCAACAAATTTCATTGAGTCTTTGAAGCATCCATCTAACAAATCAAATGAATATTTAAAATGTTTTTGAACTTTTTGTTAACTTTTCCTTTGCTTCAAAAGGCACATCAGCTGGCTCACATGCAGGCCCAGGCCAACAACGGCACAGTCAGCGGAACGTCCCTGGGAAACAATGATGAAGAAGAAGAGGAGGAAGACGAGTATGACTATGATTATGAGTCACTGTCTGATGGTAAGCATACTTTGCATAACTCAAACCAACATGTCCTTTATTTGAACTCGAATCGACAGCAGTTATTGGAATATTGAGTGGAATTTTCTGTTCTGTTCACTAACCCTCTCACGAACTTTTACTGTTCTCACGATGGCACCTTCACTCTGTAGCATGCTGACCTTTTTCCACCCCCCCCCCCCCTTCTTTCATTCTCTTCACTCTTTTTTTTCTCCTTTTTTCTTAGCTGATGTCCTCAATGCTTCCACAGCCTCTTATAGCCAGGAAGGTAAATGTACTGTGTGTGAGCATATGTGGGTGGTTGACAAATAGACATGGTTTTAAATATTGTTTAAAATTATACAATAAATGCATTTTTATTAGGAAAGGTATACAGTTTGTTAACATTTTGCCTTCTTTCTCACGTTTGTAAGGTATTTAAATTCATGACCAGTCATTTGTTAAAATTGGAAGACCCCCAAATTATATACCAATACATTGGTCACTACAGTACAATTTCTACATTTTACTTGCTAAAAAATGGTAAAAAAAAATAAAATAAATATTGGACAAAATTTGTAATTTTTTTTGCTGTCTAGCCAAATAATGAAAATGAAATTTTTTTCTTTTTTTTTTTTTTCTTTCATTGACGACAGTAAAAATGTCATGTCAACTGCCCATGTGTGCCATAATGTTGTGTGTCTCGCTTACTGCTATAAGCTGCCAATGTGTTTGCTCGCACTCAGAGGAAATCAAAGCAGAATAATGGTGCTTGTATATGAGATTCTTCAGGTGTGTGCTCTGCCATGAATAAATCAGCATTTTTTTGAGTATAAAGATGGGTGGTACAGTGTATAAACAAAACAAGCCAAACTCGCTACGTTCTACGTTCGCTGCTTCCACGTCCTTGGTGTTTTGAAAATGGCTCGACCTTGCTTGCGGCACTGGCTCATCGGTGGAGGAAAAACAAAGCCATCTGGTTTCTCATGCCCTGTGCTGCTCTCTGTTAAAAGAGACTTTGTTCTTTCCCAAACAGCCTTCCCAAGAGACTCAGCTATAAGTCTGTGCAGTCAGGGGAATGCTGGGCATTTACTCAACCTGCTTTCTTGAGCCGGGTACACCATGATTTTACCATCTGAGTTCTATTTTTGAAAAATTGTATGAGATTTCTTTCGTCATAAATGCAAATTTTTGATTGCTTTGTGTGACATCAACCGGTGGCCAATTAATGGCCTTTGTAATGAATCTTGGCCTCTAACGAAGGTTGCACTTTTCCAGAATGAATGGTACTGTGATGACCATTTTCTGTTTTGTCAATCATGACCAAAATCTGAAAGTTACCATAAAATTGACAATTCTTCTTTTTGTTATGGAATACTGCAGTGTTTATTATAAATGATTTGTCCGTGCACATCATTATTTATTTTTAAATTGATGTGCCTTCCTGAATGCCCTCGTTCTCTTCTCTGATGATGTGTTTACTAGCACGAGGGCGGGATAACCTGTCACTCACGTGAGATCACAGAAATTAGTGATCTTAGTGATGAAAATGATCCAACGATCCAATCCAGCCTGCATTTTTTTTTTCTTGTTTGAGATGCCATTTTATTTGAATATACATTACAATAGAGAAGAAAAAAAATTGCAATTTCCATTTCATGCTGATTTAAAAGGGATAGTTCACCTAAAAATGCTAATTCTGTCATCATTTAATCACACTTCAATCTGTTCCAAATCTGCACAAATTTCTTTTGTGGAACATATTTTGATGAATGTCTGTTTATTTTTATTTTTTTGTCCATGCAATGTTAATGGTCACCAAAACTCTTTGGTTACCAACATTCTTCAAAAAAAAATATTGTGATCAGCAGAAGAAAGTATGTCATACAGGTTTAAAAGTAAATTACAGAATTTGCATTTCTGGGTAAACTATCCCTTTAAGAAAGTCTTTCTTGGCTTCTACTTTCAAATATGACTGCTTCACCTTTATGTGCTTTGCAAAGTTTTTATTTCACATTTTTTAATCACCAAATTCTCTTTGGGTTTATGTAGAGATGTTTCTTAATCTTTTCCTTTTCTGCAGACAATATTCTGGACGACAAACCTGAAGGAAAGTCATCCACTGAGAAACTTCAGTATGAGTCCAATGATGAGATGCCGAAGCGGTTTAAGAAAGCGGGAAGCAAAGGAAAGGTCAGTACAGAACAGTAACCTATGAAGCTTTGATTTCCTTTGAACCTGAATACAAATTTTATCTGTGATGGTTGTACTTGTGTGCCCTTGCAGATGTTTGACATGGAACTAGGAGAAGAGTTCTACCTGCCCCAGAATGAGAAGGAGAGCAGACAGATCGCTCAAGAGCTGTCTGATCTGGTCATCTACTGTCAGGCTATCAAATTCCCAGGTTTCCATCTCATCTAATTATTACATGACCACATCAAGGAAAGGTTATAGTTCTGTCAGCCTCTGGGAAACGCATAAGATTAGTGATGCACCAAAGAACTTGGCCGAAAATTTTCAAAACAGTTTTGGAGGGCCGAAATCATTGAGCAAAACTGTGACGTATATTTAGTGTTTCTCCGGTTGCGTGTTTTGACTATGCCAGTGTCTATTTTATGTGCACAACGTGGATAAGCTACAACAAGTAAACATGTCAGTGTGACGCGAGGATTTTTAATCTATCTTTATTTTGAAGAACCAAGATCTTTTTGCTCTTTTCAGCTGATGCAGGAACTAAACTTCACTAAACATTATTTGTAGTGTGCCTCCCATCCAATAATCATAATAATTTTTTTTTATTACTTTTGATATGAAACAAAGTCAGTATGAAGTTAGCACGAAATAAACATCATAAGGTATGTTGAAAGAAACAGAACTTACTGAAATGTATAATGTCTCATTTAATCGCTTAATCAGTGTTTCAACCATTAAATACGTCAGTAAAACAGCTTGTAAACAATGGCCTGGTTTCACTGACAAGTTAAAACAGCTCAAACATGCATTTTAGTCTGGGACTAGCTTAAAGGGTACATAACACGCACAGTTTCTGTCAGTCTGATGTTAATCTTGAGAACCTATATAGTAGTATTGCATCCTTCATATCTCTGAAGAGTCTTTAGTTTTATCATATTTATAAAATGCGCTGTACTGTTTTTTTCCGAAAACAGTCGAGCTCCTGGAGGCGCACACACACACACAATACATTATGGCATTATCCCTGGATAACTTTCGATTCACTATACGTTCGTGGTGTTCACATTATATGCATTTACGCGCTGATTGCCAACAAAACACAGACATTTGATGCAGTTTCACTCACTGCCTGCGGTTTCGACTCGTGACCGGGAACAAACAAACACACTTGCAGAACTCCGTTGCTGCTCCGGAAAAACAACCTGCATCCACTGTTTCCTTAACGCTGAGTTATTTGGGAAGCTGAACAAGGTTATCTTTCCCTCACAACCAAAAAAACACACTTCTTTATTGACGTTGTTGATTTTCGTGGTCTAAAAACAAAATGACAGCGCTGCCGACGGCTCCCGTAACCCAAACGAAGCTCGTTGATGGGCGCGCTCTTGCTCTCGTTCTGGTTGATGTGCGCACGCGCTCATCCGGGAGAAGTGCCCATACAAGGAATCCCGGCCTTTATGACTTCATACAGGGCCATACGCAAAAAAAAACTTTCCGAAACTTATTCGAATCCTGAAGGAGTGCATTTGGCACAGAAATACTCTTGGCCATGTTTAGCATGAGAATCCAACTCTTTAACAGTGTAAATAAGTCAGACCCTGCCTTTAATCCTTGTCTGTGAAACCAGGGGAATGTCACGTAGTGTTACATTGACCTCAGGAAAGCCATTCAGTGTGCATAGCTCGATAGTTAACTTAAAAAAAATAAAAATAAAAAAAAAACTCCTAGAGAGGAGCATTTTGCTAAATATATGCATTATATTACACATTCATTCCATTTTTACTTAACCTGTTGTCATCCTTCATTTACTTAACCTTCGTTATTTAATGTATGTTTGAATAAATCATGAACTTTTATTACAGCCACAATAAAATGGAGTAGAAACATAATTATATCATTAAAAAGTTGATGTAAAAATGCCTTTTTTTGCAATTTAAAGTTTATATACAGCTCGTTTTCTGTGTGCATCACTACATAATATTTTTGTGCAGTTCCCTTCTAATGTGTTTGTGCATGCATTCCACAACTAACTGACACAGACCCAATGTGTTCACTAGCGGAAGTATATGCAACCTCTTAATGGATGACTAGACTGTTTTGGGGAAGCTACTTTACAAATCTAGCCCAAGCATCATTCTGAGTAGCTACAAATTTATACTCCAGTTTAAGTTTATAATAAGTAACACTTCATCTCTTGCTTATTTGTGCAACATGGCTCATGTAACCTGCAGTAGAATTTGCTGAATTTGTGAAAAAGGGCGGGTAAATTAGATTCAGGTGTTTGGCTCTGCTGGAAACTGTAATAGTCCCAGAGGTGAGTCTTGAACAAACAAACAGTATCAAGCTCTTGAGTTCTGGAGGAACGTATACCCTGCAGCCATGACCTTACATATGCGTTTGTTTGTGTTTGTGTGCATGGGAACTAGGCCTCTCCACCCTCTCCCCATCAGGCTCTGGAAGGGGAAAAGACAGAAAAAGCCGGAAATCCATTTTTGGCAGCGCTCCTGCTCGTGGAAGCCCCGGGGAGCCTGTGACGTTGGTCCGAGCTCCAGGGAAAGGTACGGCTGCCTCGGCTTTGCACGGAACTGTGCACAGGGCACGCAGGAAATAGAACACCCACTTAGAGCACCCATGGGAAAAGGGCTCTCAAGTTTTCCATTATATTGAAGTCCCTCGAAAGCACATAAAAATGCCTTTCTTCAGAATATTTCCAGTGACTGACTCTGAGAAAACAAGCATGTACTTTTTGAGTTAAAACACTTTTGGAGGGCAAGTGGTTCTTGAAAACTGAAAGCTTAAATGGATGTGAACTTCCAGCCATCCCAACAGAAGTTCATCTTTTATCAGTTTATTTTTATTAAAGGGATAGTTTGCTCTAAAATTAAAATTCTGTCGTCATTTACTCGCCCTCATGTTGTTTCAAATTTGTATGAGTTTCTTTCCTTTGTAGAACATGAAAGAAAAGATTTAGAAGAATGTGCTGGTCGCTCTTTTCCATGCAATAACAATGAATGGAAAATAACAAGCTTCAGTCGAATAGACCATGTTTATGATTCTTTTATGGCAGTTTTTTTTTGTTTGAAACTTTGTATTGCTAGCATTTATGTTACTGATGAATTGCTTGTTGTATTCCTCATTTGCAAGTCGTGTCTTCTAAAAGAATAAATGTAATTGTAAGTCCCAGGAACATCGCTACACCCTTTTTTTCTGTGGCATGAAATACCACTGTGCCCCGGTAAAATGTTACTATTAAATCCTTGCCTGACAATGAAGATTACTATATACCACCCTTAGAAACATTTTCCCTGATAATATTTCAGCTATTCAAGTAATATGTCTTCTATCAGCTGTTTAGAATCAGAAAAAACAGATTTGCAAATGAATCACTCTTTTAATCTAACGGGTTTGCAAAAAGGTCTGAATTCCTCACGATTCAGTTTGATTTGTTTGGAGGGTTCACTCATGCACTGAATCAATTGCCAAATGTTTGCAACAAAAAAAGAGTGCTGGATGAGGTGGATATGTACCTACAATCCATTGTAGGAAACAAAACTTGCAAATGTCTTGTATCGTTTGTCAGAGATGAAGCATCGGTTTATTGCACATGTAGCTTGTGAACAACTTTGTACTGCAAAGCCTATATATATATATATATATATATATATATATATATATATATATATATATATATATATATATATATATATATATATATATATAGGCTTTGCAGTACAAAGTTGTTCACAAGCTACATATAATTTAGTATTAGTATTACTATTATTATTACTTCTAAAAGAAAATATAAAAAATATTACTATTGTTATATTTCACTGTAAAATAAACATTTAAGAAATATAATATAATATTATTATTTTACATTGCAAATGTAAAATTGCAATAGTAATATTTATGGCTGTCTTAATTTCTTAATTTTCAAACGTTAAACCATCAAAGTTTTATTTTGTCAGAAAACTACATAAACCCTTAAATCTTCTCTTTTGTTGAGAAGCGCTGCTTATCACAAGTACGGGAAGATGGTTGGTGCATGTCGTGTTCCCAAATGCACGTTAAAGTGACACTCAGAGCAGATGCAGAGCTGAAGTTCGTGTGGAGGAGCATTTATTGAGAACCGAGAAGTCACTGTGTTCACTCATTCAATGTAATTGCATGGAAAAGAGCAGTGTGAGCATTCTTTAAAATATTTATAAGTCAGTCATAAAAGTTTGGAACAACATGCATTCTTTTCATTTTTAAGTGAACTATTCCTTAAACAATCACATGCAAAACCCTAAACCTTTCTGTAAGGTTCTCAGTGGTGAATAAGGACACATTTGTTGCTGACTTTCCCCTTCTCTAAACTTTGTGCTCTGATTTGTCTCTTTGCCAAATTGCAGATGTGACTCAGCCTCACATAAGATGTTTATTTAACTATCTCATAGTGCTTGGTTTCACTTTTAAACAGTTTCTATGAAAGAAATGTTTAGGTTCTTGCCAGTTGTTTCAATAGCAACTTAAAGTCAAAATCAAAACCTCAGATCTGGAATGTTCTGTTCTTCTGCAGCCAGTCTGGAGGGCATTCGTATGAACTGGGAGGAACAAACATCGCTGAGCCCGAGCACCTCTCTTAGCTCCATCATCCGCACGCCCAAATGCTACCACATCTCCTCTGTCAATGAGAACGCTGCAAAGCGTTTATGTCGCCGCTACTCCCAGAAACTCATCCAGCACACCAGCTGCCAACTGCTCCGCACGTACCCAGCGGCCACACGCATCGACTCTGCCAACCCCAATCCTCTCATTTTCTGGCTGCATGGAATCCAGCTGGTCGCCCTCAACTATCAGACTGACGGTAAATAGCGCAATCTGCTCAGCTGCACCACCCTGAGATTCAACAGCACTGGAATATAATCAGTGTGAATGATAGTGATAGACTGATATATTGACCAGGTCAATCAGGCCATCCACCTTATTTTTGATGAAAGAGCAGGTGCGGCCATTTGTAACTTGAATGTGTGAGACTTCCGGTGTCATTTGCGTCCAGTTATTTTAGCTGTACAAGTCCGTTATGCTGTACAGTCCGTTATGCTGCTTGATATTTCAAACTGGTAGTTTTACCATTTACTGCACTTTATTGATCTGGTTATTTATAGTTATAAAGCTAATTGATTCACAGAAGTTGTCATAGATGTGTCTTTATTAATATGGAAGCCCAGTGTACTTAAGATAAAACATTAAAGGTGTAGTAAGTGATTTCTGAGAAACACAGTTGATATTTGAAATCAGTCAAAACAAACACAAAATCCACAAACATGCATTCCAAGAGTGGATGTCTCTTATCATAGCAGAAGCGAAGCAAAATAAAGCTTTGTTTTGAAGGGATGGTCCACCCATAAATGAAAATTGTCATCATTTACCCACCCTCATGTCATTCTTGTATGACATCCTTTCTTTTGTGGAATGTAAGAAGATACACTCACCTAAAGGATTATTAGGAACACCATACTAATACTGTGTTTGACCCCCTTTCGCCTTCAGAACTGCCTTAATTCTACGTGGCATTGATTCAACAAGGTGCTGAAAGCATTCTTTAGAAATGTTGGCCCATATTAATAGGATAGCATCTTGCAGTTGATGGAGATTTGTGGGATGCACATCCAGGGCACGAAGCTCCCGTTCCACCACATCCCAAAGATGCTCTATTGGGTTGAGATCTGGTGACTGTGGGGGCCATTTTAGTACAGTGAACTCATTGTCATGTTCAAGAAACCAATTTGAAATGATTCGAGCTTTGTGACATGGTGCATTATCCTGCTGGAAGTAGCCATCAGAGGATGGGTACATGGTGGTCATAAAGGGATGGACATGGTCAGAAACAATGCTCAGGTAGGCCGTGGCATTTAAACGATGCCCAATTGGCACTAAGGGGCCTAAAGTGTGCCAAGAAAACATCCCCCACACCATTACACCACCACCACCAGCCTGCACAGTGGTAACAAGGCATGATGGATCCATGTTCTCATTCTGTTTACGCCAAATTCTGACTCTACCATCTGAATGTCTCAACAGAAATCGAGACTCATCAGACCAGGCAACATTTTTCCAGTCTTCAACTGTCCAATTTTGGTGAGCTTGTGCAAATTGTAGCCTCTTTTTCCTATTTGTAGTGGAGATGAGTGGTACCCGGTGGGGTCTTCTGCTGTTGTAGCCCATCCGCCTCAAGGTTGTGCGTGTTGTGGCTTCACAAATGCTTTGCTGCATACCTCGGTTGTAACGAGTGGTTATTTCAGTCAAAGTTGCTCTTCTATCAGCTTGAATCAGTCGGCCCATTCTCCTCTGACCTCTAGCATCAACAAGGCATTTTCGCCCACAGGACTGCCGCATACTGGATGTTTTTCCCTTTTCACACCATTCTTTGTAAACTCTAGAAATGGTTGTGCGTGAAAATCCCAGTAACTGAGAAGATTGTGAAATACTCAGACCGGCCCGTCTGGCACCAACAACCATGCCACGCTCAAAATTGCTTAAATCACCTTTCTTTCCCATTCTGACATTCAGTTTGGAGTTCAGGAGATTGTCTTGACCAGGACCACACCCCTAAATGCATTGAAGCAACTGCCATGTGATTGGTTGCTTAGATAATTGCATTAATGAGAAATTGAACAGCTGTTCCTAATAATCCTTTAGGTGAGTGTATTTTGTAGAATTTTGGTTTTGGTTCCTGTTGGCCTTAAAGGGATAGTTCATCCAAAAATGATTGGTTGAACTATCCTTTAATTTGTTATTGCTACCATTTAATTGAAATATGTTATACCAAATCAGTCAACTATCTATAAAGATAATTTGGATATGATGTTATTGAGCATTATTCTAACAAGATGATTTCAAGAATTCAGCCCATTTCTTTGAGATGATAATTGAATGTGGATGGTATATTCTTCTCTAGACCTGCCAATGCAGCTGAACGCAGCTCTGTTTGAGGCTAATGGTCACTGTGGTTATGTACTGAAGCCTCCAGTCCTGTGGGAGCGAAGCTGCCCCCTCTATCAGCACTTTTACCCTCTGGACCGAGACCTGGAGAACATGACCCCTACTCTCTACACTCTTACTGTAAGAGTCCATATTTAGCGTTAAATCTACGTTTGGCTACTCCAGCTGATCTAACAGACATTCATTAATTCATGTGCACACAGATTGTTTCAGGGCAGAACGTGTGTCCGGGTAACTCAAACGGCAGTCCCTGTGTGGAAGTGGAGGTGTTGGGTATGCCGGCAGACAGTTGCCATTTCCGTACCAAGCCCATACACCGCAACACACTCAATCCCATGTGGAATGAGCACTTCCTGTTCCACGTGCACTTCGAGGATATGGCGTTTCTGCGCATTGCTGTCGTGGAGAACAACAGCTCGCAGGTCACCGCTCAGCGGATACTTCTCCTCAAAACCCTCAAACCAGGTAAAAAAATTATTACAGGAGCATAATGTAATTACTGATGTTCTGATTATTGGTTGATAACTGCCACCTGCTTCATTGTGATCTTCAGAATGTACATTTTACATGCTCTGCATTAAAAGAAGTTTTTGAAAGAAGTATCTTCTGTTAACCAAGGCTGCATTTATTTGATCAAAGATAATTCATCAAAAATACAGTTAAATTGTAATATTGTGAAAAATTAAATTATTTACAATTTTCTATTTTAATATTTTAAAATGTAATTCATTCCTGTAATGCAAAGCTGAACTATCGTCAGCCATTACTCCAGTCTTCAGTGTCACATGATCCTTCAGAATTCATTATAATATAGAGCAGTGGGAAAGAGGCCGCAAGGTGCCTGGACCAGGTGGGAGCAGGCTGTGGAGAGGAAGATCTCATGGACAGACCTGTGGCGGTCAGAGCCACACCGCATTAGGTTCTTGATACAAGCCGTCTATGATGTCCTTCCCAGCCCATCCAACCTGTAACGCTGGGGCCTAGCCGACACACCACTCTGCCCGCTGTGCCAGAGAAAGGGGACACTGGAGCATATCCTATGCAGCTGCCCAAAGGCGCTGGCGGCACGACCAAGTGCTCAAGACCATTGCAGAAAGCATCAGCAGTGCCATTATCAGCGTCCAGAGGTCAAAACCCTCAAAGCAAGCCATCAGCTTCATCAGGGCTGAAGAGAAACCAAAGACAACACCAAAAGCAACAGCAGGACTTCTTAACACAGCTCAGGACTGGCAGCTAACAGTGGACTTGGGCAGGCAACTCAAGTTCCCACAGCATGTCGTTAAGATCAAACTCAGGCCTGACATCATTCTGGTGTCAGAGGCATCGAAGAATGTTGTCATGCTGGAGCTCACAGTGCCTTGGGAGGATCACATGGAGGAGGCCAACGAGCAGAAGACAGAGAAATATGAGGGCCTTGTCAGTGACTGCCATGCACAAGGATGGAGGGCGAGGTGCTTACCTGTGGAGGTAGAGTGTAGAGGCTTTGCAGGACAGTCTCTTTGTAGGGCTTTTACTGTACTTGGCATCTCAGGTGAAAGGAAGAGGAGGGCCATCTGTAGCAGCATAGAGGCAGCAGAGAAAGCCTCCAGATGGATTTGGATCAAGAGAGCGGATCTGTGGGAGAGTGCTGCTAGGGTACGAGCTGAGGCTTGATCAACCTCAGCTGGGTCGCTTGAGAGAGGGTGTCTGATGTTCGAGAGACCCGAAACATCACTGACGATGTGCCCTAGTATAGCATCAGAAGATGTTTCAATACAAATATGCCGATTTGTTATCAATGTTGGAAACAGTTGTGCTGCTTAATATTTTTTTATAACCTGTGATACTTTTTTCAGGATTCTTTGATAAATAAAAAGTCTTTTGTAACAGTATACACTACCGTTCAAAAGTTTGTGGTCAGTAATTTTTTTCTTTCTTTTTTTGAATGAAATTAATACTTTTATTCAGCAAGGATGTGTTAAATTGATAAAAAGTGATAGTAAAGATTTCTATTGTTAGAAAAGATTTCTATTTTGAATAAATGCTGTTCTTTTTAACTTTTTATTCATCAATGAATCCTGAAAAAAAGTATCACAGGTTCCAAAAAATATTAAGCAGCACAACTGTTTCCAACATTGATAATAACTGAGTATCAAATCCGCATATAAGAATGATTTCTGAAGGATCATGTGACAGTATTTTTCACCATATTACTATATTTATATACTATATACTATATTTTTGATCAAATGAATGCAGACTTCTTTCAAAAACATTAAAAATAGAAATATACTGTGTGTGTATATACATGTTGTTGTTGTTTCTTAATTCAATTGATAAGTTTACTTTTGTCCAATATATTTCAGTTGGTTTCTGTTGATTATTCCAGGCTACAGACACCTGCAGCTGAAGAACCTGCACAATGAGTCTCTGGAGGTCTCGAGTCTGTTCATCTTCAGCCGCAGAACGGAGGAGAGCCCCACCGGAGGACCGCTGCCTGCGTCTGTGGTGAGACAGCATTCATAACCCACTTATAAAACCACACAGTTGTCAGGATCACAGACAGATATTTGTGTTACATGTAGTGCTGGTGGAACTGGACAGCAGAAATAAAACAGTTTACATTAATGAATCCTCTATACGTGCCATTCAGTCCCACAAGGGAGCAGACAGTATGTTTGAGAAAACATTGTGTGAATATTTCCAATGTTTTTAAAACTCTGGAATGTGCTGCATTCCTCTCCCTCAGTCCCTGTCATCCGAGTGCAGCCTAGTTTAATTAAAAACAGGAAATCATAAAGACATAGGCATGCTACTGTATACAGAAGTGCCATGCCCATTCAAACTGCTAAAATATGGAAAAATACTGAGAAAAGAAAATATATTCTATCTATATACAAAAAGGTTTCTATCTATATTATAAACATCATTGGTAAAAAGTGTTTAAAATCTGTGGCATAAACTGTTATACTTGTGTACAATTATTAAAACGTTTTTTCTTTTTGGTCATATCTTCTCTCATCACTGGTGTCGTCTCCAAAAAAAAAAAATAATAAAAATACAGTAGGTGCATGACACCCCTGGCTGTAGTGTATACACAATATGACTGAATCATTTTATTTATCTAAACTGTCAGGAGTTGTTTAGTAGCTCTGAAACAATATTAAGAATGTGCTCTTTTGTTTAACAGCATGTTATATGTCTTTGGAGTGTGAAAAAAAAATGTGAACTCTGTTCCCTTTTTTCTGTCAGCTGTTCAGCACGGAGGAAAGACGTGCCGCTCAGCAGCACAAAGTGACGGTGCATGGAGTTCCAGGCCCCGAACCCTTCACCGTAATGTGCGTTGATGAATACACCACAGCCAAACAACTCCTGGACTCTGTAAGTGTCAACCGAGCAACTGAACCGAGCCAGTTTAGACAGGTTAGCACACACCAGAACACTGTTTAGTGCAATGATCAGCCAGTCTGAGGGCTCTGTGAGAGGACACGGTCAACTACTGTAGATGAAGTAGTGTAAACACTCTGTGTGTGGTGCCATCAGGGATTCAGAGTTCTTTTGGAATTCCTGAGAAGCCATTTTTATATGTTCTGAAATGATGTTTTGGATTAACCCTGGAAGTACACTACAGCCAGTTGCCAATGCCAAACTGTCCTCCTTTAGGAGAATGATTGTCATTCATTCTCTCATTAGGAACAAGCAGTGTTCACTCCAGTGTTTACTGGTCTGGTTCACATTTTCTTCATTCCTCAGCACATAAACGCATGCTGAAATACTCTCTCTCTTGCCAGTTGTTTCCGACTACGTCCTTCAACTACTTCCTGATGGAGGAGAGGGTGCCTCTGTCAAAGGAGAAGAGCGAGTCAAAGAAAGCGCCTCAGCAGCGCCCCCTAGCAAATGATGAACGGCTCCTGAAAGTTCTTCACAGCTGGCAGCCGGAGGAAGGATATGTGGGCAGAATATGCCTGAAAACCAAGGAAGAGGTAACAACCCTTTTCCCAGATTTTGCTTGCTTTCATTAATTAGATTTCTAAGGGTCATTCCTATTATGAAGTACCATTTAAACTTTTAAAAGATGAATAAATTACCATTAAAAAGTTTTTTGAAAAATGTCAGTTATGCTCACCAAGGCTGCATTGATTTGATACTAAAATACAGTAAAAATATACATTGGAAAAAGAAAACATTTCAATTTATATTTTAAAATGTACTCCAGTCTTCAGTGTCACATGATCCATCAGAAATCATTCTAAATGTGCAGAATTGCTTCTCAAGAACTCTTAAAGAGATATAAATGACTAACAAGATGGAAAGTGAACAAAAAACTTTTAATTGGTTACCAATTAAAACAATATTTCCAAGAAAACAAGTTTTGTTTGAAACATTTTGACTAAAAAAGTTTATTATAAATGTTCTAGGTTTTATGTTAGAAGCACTCAGCGATATGACCTGTTAATTTTAGTTTTGAGATACTATTATAGCTTTTATTAATATTTTGAATTCATTTTTATTTTCCATTTTATTTTAGTTAAAGTTTTAGTAATTTAGTTTTGTATTTTTGCCATTTTTATTCGTTTTTAAAAAATATATATCTATATAGTTTTATTCATTTTTATTCCCGTTTTTGTTATTTTAGTACATCAAATGAGTAATATTGTTTTTTTTTTTTAATAATATTTTATTTCAGTTAATGTTTATTTTATTTCAAGTTTTAGTTAATGATAACCCTGGACATGACAGAAATGACAACATTCATCTCAAAATGCATCACGTGTTCACTTAAGAATATTTCGAAAAACAGAACCGAAAGAAAACCAGAATGATTTCCAGCTTTGAAATTTGTAGTATATTTTTTTTTATATCCAATGTATTAGGATAATGGAAATGTAACTCATAACAGGAATGACCCATATAGACCTCATAATATCCACACCCATTGCTTTTCTTTATACATTCACCATTTAATTCTTGATCTATTGCTCCTCCTGGTGGCTCATAGCAGAACTTCAATGAGAAGAATATAGTGATGGAGGGGGTGGAGGAGGTGAGCAACGGAGAGGAGGACACGTTCTTCGTGCAGGTTCATGATGTTTCTCCTGAGCAGCCTCACACTGTCATCAAAGCCCCCCGTTACAGCACAGCCCAGGACATCATCCAGCAGGTCAGAAAATCACTGTAACATTACTGGAAGATTTCATCTCTGTCATGTTGATATCAAATTAGCTAAGCCGCTGTGGTCTATTGTAGACTCTGAGCAAAGCCAAGTACTCTCTGAGCATCCTGAGCAACCCTAACTCATGTGACTACGTCCTGATGGAGGAGGTTACCAAAGATGCGGGCAGTAAGAAATCATCCTCAGCTAAAGCGTGCCAGCGTGTGCTGCAGGACCACGAGTGTGTGTTCCAGGCTCAGAGCCGGTGGAAGGGCGCCGGGAAGTTCATCCTCAAGCTCAAAGAGCAGGTAAATGCCAGCAGTCAGCCTGAACGCCTGCTCGCAAATCTATGGCATGAAAAACAAGCACAGCATCTGAAAATAAAATGATGCATTCTCTATGACTGCATCTTAATCCCAAAACTGATATATACACTACCATTCAAAAGTTTGTGGTCAGTAAGATTTTTCAATAAGTCTCTTCTGCTCACAAAGGCAGCATTTATTTGATCAAAAATACAGTAAAAACAGTAATATTGTGAATTATTATTATTATTATTATTACAATTTAAAATACTTGTTTTCTATGTGAATATATTTTAAAATGTAATTTATTCCTGTGATCAAAGCTGAATTTTCAGCATCATTACTCCAGTCTTCAGTGTCACATGATCCTTCAGAAATCATTCTAATATGATGATTTGCTGCTCAGAAACTTTTCTTCTTCTTATTATTATTATTATTATTATTAATAACTACGCTTCTTACAACCTATTTTTATGTGCATTTTGGGATATCGCATAAAAACCTGGATGGAAATGTCAATATGCGCATTAATTCTAAAAATGTGCATAACATATGTGCTCAATTGAGGCGGATAAATTTATCCAATAACAAGTGCATAAACTACGAAGGAAATCATTTGTTTTGTTTTTTTCCATCAACAATTATCGTGATTGGATAACTAAACTAGCCAGTGGACCAATTTCATTGCGTAGTATCTCAAATGTTGGTTTTATCATTCTGAAATGCCTGAGCCAAAGTCTGTCATCAAAATGATTTGGTATAATGACCTCCCAGAAGTGTCTCACATGACTGAGTTCTCAAACACCAGGCATTCAAAACGCAAATGTTTTATGCAATATTCCATATTTACGGACAAGTTAAATTCACAGCTTTGAGTGGAAACATAGCTAATGTTGAAAACTGTTGTGCTTATTTGAAATAGAAATCTTTTGTAATATAATAAATCTCTTAACTGTCACTTTTAAATTATTCAATGCATCCTTGCTGAATAAAATTAATATTCGAGTGTTTACTATATTAATTTAATAATTTTTATTTAGCATTTTAATTAAGATTAGAGTTAAATTATTTCAATTAAAAAATAGTATTAATGTAATAAAAATAATGCAAGTCCCTGGTTAAGAATCATTGCATTAATGAATTGATCTGAATCCAAATGTTTTTGTTTTATCACATGACTGGAAAGGTCTTTGAAAAGTCCTGGAAATTCCTTGGTCACAAAGTGCTATATAGAAATTTCAATAGCTCAAGAGACCGCTTTGGATATCACAATATTAAAATTTACATATACAGCTCTGTAAAAAATTAAGAAACCACTTAACATTGAGAAATAAATGTTAAGTGGTCTCTTAATTTTTTCCAGAGCTGTATATATATTTTATTGGTGCAAAAATTGTGCACAACTCCAGACTTTATCACACTGGTGCATGAACAGTCTTGCTTAGGAAATGTTTTTCTTCTTTCTTGGTTTCAATATGTTAATGGCATTTGTTTTTCCGTGACCCATCTCTCAGATCGCCCGTGAGGACAAGCGTAAGGGCGTGTCTTTTGCCAGCGAGCTACGGAAGCTCACGGGTCGGAGTCGGAGCTTGACTGTGAACACGAGCATGAACGGCCCGGCGGCCCTGGAGCCGGCACACAGTAAGGAGGAGAAGCCTGCATGTCCCAGCATGGTGCCTCTGCCCGAGGCCGCGGAGTGAAGGAACTCTCTGCAGTGTGTGTGTGCAGTGCATGGAGCTCCACCAGGTACTAGACACTAACACACAGCAGCTGTTATTAACACTATACAGTCTGAAGTCTAATAGACTAATTACTTGGACACATTCAGCTGCTCCTGGAGAAAACATTACTGATGGTATGATTTAGTCAAAGCTTTTAATCTTTGTGCTGAGGTAACTGCTAGTTGAACAATGCTATCTGAGAGTTTGCTGTTCTTTAACAGTGTTATTAATGAGCAGTGCATCATGTACTAGCAGTGAAAGCTGATTAATGGCATGTAAGATTTAATAGACCTCAGTCAGGGCAGACACCATATTCAATTTGCCGCAAATGAATGAGATGTACAATATAGTCATCAGAAAATATTTTGCAAACTGTTAAACTTTATTTTAAAGTGTCCTTGTTAGTGTAATTATACATTTAAGCACTTACTATAGGGTTTGGTTTAGGGTTAGTTGCATGTAATTATGCATAATTTATAGTTAATACTATAGTAACTACATCTAACGTGTAACAAGGACACTGTAAAACAAAGTGTTATATCCAAAGACTCTATAGCTGTGAAATCGCCCCCTATACACCTCATTCCCTACATTACTCCACTAATATAGTCCACTTGAAGGAGTGAATGAAAACGAGTGTGTGAATTCAGACACTGAGTGTGCCAGAAGGGCTGCCGCTTCTGCGTCGTTTGTGCTTTCTGTTTAATAATCACTTGAAACTTAGCAAACTGGCAGCTCCAGTAGTAATGAAAAGATTTATCTTGAACTCTGTCATGGAAACTAACATGTATATAAACCGTAATTACAATTTAAGGGTACATAACACGCACAGTTTCTGTCAGTCTGATGTTAATCTTGAGAACCTATATAGTAGTATTGCATCCTTCATATCTCTGAAGAGTCTTTAGTTTTATCATATTTATAAAATGTGCTGTACTGATTCTTTCCGAAAACAGTCAAGCTCCTGGAGGCGCTCAGTGGGCGGAGCTAAAGAGTCACAAGCACACACACAATACATTATGGCATTATCCCTGGATAATTTTCGATTCACTATATGTTTGTGGTGTTCACATTATATGCATTTACGCGCTGATTGCCAACAAAACACAGACATTTGATGCAGTTTCACTGTTTTCGACTCGTGACCGGGAACAAACAAACACACTTGCAGAACTCCGTTGCTGCTCCGGAAAAACAACCTGCATCCACTGTTTCCTTAACGCTGAGTTATTTGGGAAGCTGAACAAGGTTATCTTTCCCTCACAACCAAAAAACACACTTCTTTAGTGACATTGTTGATTTTGTGGTCTAAAAACAAAATGACAGCGCTGCCGACGGCTCCCGTAACCCAAACGAAGCTCGTTGATGGGCACGCTCTTCTCTCGCTCTGGTTGATGTGCGCACGCGCTCATCCGGGAGAAGTGCCCATACAAGGAATCCCGCCCCTTATGACGTCATACAGGGCCATACGCAAAAAAAAACTTTCCGAAACTTATTCGAATCCTGGAGTTGAGGTTTGGAAAATGGATGGACGGATGATTCAGCTGCGGGCGCCATCTTCTGGCGAGACGTGGGAATTCATTTGGCATGACCCTCACAGTGCATTATGGGTATTCTCTAGCCGTTGAGTGTACATCAGTTGTACACTCGTTATTGCGTTGCATTATGTGATAGAATGAGTGCACTCAATAACGTCCACTATGGTTTCGGACACCACTACAAATGGCTGTCCCATCAAATAGTGCCCTATTTAAGGGTATAGGGGGTGATTTCAGACACAGCTTCGTTTTCATCCAGGTCAAATCAAATATGGCATCTACATGGACTGAGGTTCATGACTGCATATACACACTGCCTGTCCAAAAAAAGTCGCTGTTTGGATTTAAATTGGCAAATGCTTAAGAGTGAATGATTGGATCATTATTGCAGTGATTTTTGTTTCTAGCATGTTATATGTTTGGCAACAGTTCTTCTAACCCTAACTGATGGAGTGTGTAGCTTTTCATTTCTTAAACAACCATGTAGGAATGGTTAAGATGCATCAGGTCAAGATTCATCAGGCTCAAACTGTGAAAGAACGGTTGGGAGGGAGCATGAAGAATCATTTTCACACATGAATTGGCACCTCTGAGTCCAGACCTTAAATTCATTGAAAGTCTTTGGGATGTGCTGGAGGAGACTTTACAGGAGTGCTTGACTCTTGCATTGTCAATACATGATCTTGACCAAAAATTAATGCACCTCTTGATGAAAATAAATGCTGTGATGTTAACAGTTCATCAAGAGATGCATCAATTTTTGGTCAAGATCTTGCATTGAATAAATGCAGCCTAGTGAACATTAAAACATCTTATCGACCCCAAACTTTTGAACAGTAGTGTAATAACAAAAGTTATCACATAATAAAAATATTGAGGAACATTTTGGTCACACTTTAGTTTAGGATTCAATTCTCACTATGAACTAGTTGCTTATTAGCATACATATTACTAGGATATTAGCTGTTTATTAGTACTTATAAAGCACATATTAATGCCTTATTCTGCATGACCATATTCTACATCCCTTAATCCTACCCAATACCTAAACTTAAACGCTACAAAAACTACCTTACTAACTATTAATAAGCTGTAATTAGGAGTTTGAGGCAAAAGTCGTAGTTAAAGGGTTAGTTCACCCAAAAATGAAATTGTCATTAATTCCTCACCCTCATGTCGTTCCAAACCCGTAAGACCTTCGTTCATCTTCAGAACACAAATGAAGATATTTTTGATGAAATCCGAGAGCTCTCTGACCCCTCCATAGACAGCAATTTAATTACCACTTTCAAGGTCCAGAAAGGTAGTAAAGACACCGTTAAAATAGTCCATGTGACTCCAGTGGTTCAACCTTAATTTTATGAAGTGACAAGAATACTTTTTGTGCGCAAAAATAACGACAATATATTCAACAATTTCATTCTAGCTTGTGTCAGTCTCCTACACAGTTTCAATTGTAAATAGTGCAGCGCTCTCGAGATCTACGGCAGCCGATGCTGTTCACGTGAGTGTGTGACGATGGCACGGAGCTGCACTACAGCGTAAACAGCGTAGGAGACTGACACAGGCCAGAACGAAATTGTTGAATAAAGTCGTTATCATCATAATGTCGCTTCATAAAATTAAGGCTGAACCACTGGAGTCACATGGACTATTTTAATGTCTTTACTACCTTTCTGGACCTTGAAAGTGGTAATTAAATTGCTGTCTATGGAGGGGTCAGAGAGCTCTCGGATTTCAACAAAAATATCTTCATTTGTGTTCTGAAGATGAACGAAGTTCTTACGCCTGTTTGGAATGACATGAGGGTGAGGAATTAATGACAGAATTGTCATTTTTGGGTGAACTAACCCTTTAATAGTGCGAATTGGACCCTGATCTAAAGTGTGACCATGTAATTTTAATTAAGCACATTCACGAGTCATGAGTGGCACGTGTGAGATGTCAACAGTAACAGCATGCTCTCTCTGTGTCTGCAGTGCAGTGAGCTGGAACACTATATTAACCAATCAGCATCCAGGACTAGAATGATCCACTTTGTTACAAATCAATGCATTTCCACAAACACCTTCACTCTGCGGACATTTCAATAATGCATAACTTTTTCATTTGAAGAAACTGACAATTTAGCATCAGGCTCATTGTAAAAATGTGTCATGGTGCTGGAAGACTTGCTGTGCAACTGCAACTAACTTGAATCTCTCTTTACAGAGTCTCTGTCGATGGGGCTGAAGGCCTGGATGGCAGAGGGACGCTTGGGTTCTCAGAGACTGTGTGCGGGACACCCCGTGTCCCAGTGTGGCGGTCACGCCCCTGCCCCCTCCGGCTGGTCCCTCCCGCTGCTGTGGAACTGGAAGCTGCATAAATGAGTCCAGAGCCAGAGCAGCACCTCTAGTGTTCACTCCTCTCACACGTGGCTCAGGAAGAGACACGGGACAGCCTGATGGAGAGCGTACAGCTGTCCGTGCTCGGCATGTGATTTGGGCTCGCTGATGGGTCACGGAAGGGTTTGGTCAGTTCAGAAGCCTGTGTTGTTGTAAACGGATGTCAGATGAAGGCAGTTTCTCCTTACTTCTATTCTTCTTCATGTCCTACTTCAACAGTACTGTAAGTGATGAATGCATTTATATGCATCTCATTTTCTTTTGTGGTTTTGCACATTACTATTATTTTATTTGGAAAGTTTAGTACTTTATTTACATCCCTGATGATTGCTGAAATTAAATAACGCATGAAAACACCCCCAGCACATTACTATCACACTATACAGGTCATTTTTTTCTAATTGACTTGCGTATGGTGTGATTTATTCAGAGTTCAGAGCAAATGCTCACAAGATGTTTGGAAGGATGCGAGGCAGATTTGTTCTGCTTATTTTAGCAGCTTATTGAATTTGATGGCTTTCATTGCACATGTCCTGTACCTGTAGACATCACTGCAAGATGTTGAGCGGTACCTTTCTTTACACAGCCACAAATCTTTTACAGTATTAGAAAAACGCATTTGAAGAAATGCCACTTTCAATGTTGCTTTTTTGTTGGAAGTATATATATAATGTATGTATGTATGTATATGTTCCCGTATTTTAAGATTTCTTTCATTAGAGCTAGAAAAATTCGTTGTTTTTTTTTGCACATTTGCAGTTTATTTCAAATGTTTTTTTCCTTGCATTCACAGACAACTCTTAATATTGAATGGTTCCTTCATCACCGTCACTGCAGCGCTTTTGAAATCTTTTATTTAAATTTAATCTAATATGACCTCTGTAATAAATAGATACATTTCATTATCGAATGGCGAAAATGTCCTATTTGTGTCAAATTAAATTGTTATAATATATTGATGTGATCAATCCCCTGCTTAACTTTCTTTGTGGTTGAAAATGACTTCACCTTTGTTTTTAACTTTTTCTTTCTTAATCTTGTTATAGCCCAGGTTGGCTGTACGTGTCCAGATAGTGTACATATGAGAGTACATATTATGAAATCTGCATTAATTTATTTTTAAGGGCATGAATGCTCCTCCGGTCTGTTCATACTGTATGAATGCATAATGTTTGTATTTTTGTAATTTAAATTTTTAGAATCGTCTTGAGAGATTAAATATTCTGACATTTTAAGAGAAGGTAGGCACCATAAAGTGTATTTTATTTGTGTGGTACACTACAGCATTGTCTCTTAAATATGTTTTCAATGTATATGTACTATTACTTTGTTTTGAAGAAGAAATTTCTAAAACTTTAGCGTGACAATGCTGTTATTTTATTGCATTGATAGTTAATCAAGAACTTCTGTCTCTAGAGTTTAAAACATGTTGAACTTTCTACTAGTGATGGTTTTTTAGCACACGTACAACACTATAGGAATGTATCGTCAATATTGTGATGTCAATATTGGGTTTGTTTACTTGAATCAACTGCTTTTAATAAATAGTGTTGAAACAGCTACTTCTACATCAGTGCAAATGTCAATAAAAAAGATCAAAGATGGTATCTTGGAGAATTTATTTTTACACACATGGATAGAAAATAGCTTTTCCCAACGTTCATTCATGTTTCCTGCGGTGTATGTTGTGATGCAAAGTCTAGACTCGTCTGCTCGCTCTCGGCTTGAAGAGCAGCATCAATCTGTGTCTTCAGGTCTGGATCTAAAAACGCATGACCGATTGTGAAATGTTCCTGCAACACAAAATGAAAGAACAATTAAGAAAAAAAAAAAAAAATGTACACAACAGAAAATCGTAACGCATTGTTAGATGGAAAAGGACCTTTTTCTTTGAGGGAGGCTCTGCGACAGGTGGGTTGAAGGTCATGTCTTTAACACTGTAGTCTTCAAACAGCTGCACTGGAGTCCTGCACACAGAGAAATACTATGAAAATCTTCATATTCATCTCGACACATCAGCCGATGGAAATGACTCTGTACCTTCTGCTGAGCTCCATGCTGAGAGCGCCTGAACCTTCACTAGGAGCGCCTTTCATGAGGTGAGAAGCAAACTTCCTCACCACGGGGTGATAGTGTCTCTGAAATACAACACATTACAACAAATTAACCCACATCATCTTTTAAATGACCATTTAAATCAGGAATCCTCATCCAACAATTGACTAGATTTGTTTTCTAGACTTTTCTTTTTAAGTTTATGTGAGCTTTAATATTTAAGACTGCATGCTAATGTTGAATGCATGCTATTTTTATTTAGAAGTATAAAAGTAGCCAGTCAGCACCAGCATTTTCACAAACCTTTCAGAATATTGTGTTGTATGAATATCTGAACATGCAATATATGTTTTATAATATATATAAAAGAACAGAGCCTCTGCTTACAAAAACAAAAATATTTTATTCTAGCTTAAAGGGATAGTTCACCCAAAAATGAAAATTTGATGTTTATCTGCTTACCCACAGGGCATCCGAGATATAGGTGACTTTGTTTCTTCAGTAGAACACAAATGAAGATTTTTAACTCCAACCGTTGCAGTCTGTCAGTCGTATAATGCATGTGAATGGTAGCAAAATCTATGAGAGTAAAAAAAACATGCACAGACAAATCCATATTAAACACTGCGGCTCGTGACGGCACATTGATGTCTTTAGACACGAAACGATCGGTTTGTGTGAGAAACCGAACGGTATTTATATCATTTTTTACCTCTAATACGCCACTATGTCCAACAGCCTTCAGTGCGATCACTTCTGGTGAGTGAGGTCAATGTACACGATCTGGCGTAGAGATCACTTTTGTACATTGACCTCACTCACCGGAAGTCATCGCACGGTGAAGGCTGTTGGACATAGTGGTGTATTAGAGGTAAAAAATGATATAAATACCGTTCGGTTTCTCACACAAACCGATCGTTTCGTGTCTTAAGACATCAATGTGCCGTCACGAGCCGCAGTGTTTAATATGGATTTGTCTGTGCATGTTTTTTTTACTCTCATAGATTTTGCTACCATTCACATGCATTATACGACTGACAGACTGCAACGGTTGGAGTTAAAAATCTTCATTTGTGTTCTACTGAAGAAACAAAGTCACCTACATCTCGGATGCCCTGGGGAGTAGATGGAGTCCATCAACACACCAAAGCTTCACAGTCCTATAGCTCGTCCTGGGTCGACATTTCACTCAGTAACATAAGTTAGTTTTTTGATTTATATTCTGTTTGATGATCACATGATTTTACATGTGCAATCTTCTATTGCTAGTTGTGTTTTGATCTTTCAGAAGATGTGTAAGCACCCCCTACCATAAAACTGAAAACATGAATTGCCAGAAAATTTCATCAATATCAGGGAAAGAGTTAATTTTTTGTTTTTGTGTGTGATATTCAATTTGAGTTAAACATGTTTCTGAAAGCACCATACACAGGTCTACACTAAACAGGGAACTGAATTTAATGATTGTTGCGATTCAGAAGGACCAAAACTATTCATGACTTATACCACCTGACACCTGCTAGCAAATAGCAAAATCATGGACCGTAATGTAAATATATAGTTTGCTACTATACATTGTTCAAGTATCTGTACTTTATCTGAGTATTTTTATTTTGGGAAACGTTTACTACATTCCACAGCATAATATTGCACTTTTAGCTCCACTACGTTTTATTAAAAAATGATGTGATAGTGATGTCAAATTCTTTTCAATAAACCTTTTGAATTAATTCACAAACAGCACTAAATGCAGGACTCCAGACCCAAAAAAAAAATCAATTAAGGAGCCATTGGCTCCTATAGGGGAAAAAAAAATTGAAGCCAAATTATTTTAAGTGCCACAAAATGATAAACGTGTTTTAATTTTGCCATGTGTTGTCACATCTGCCCTTCTTTTCATTTTATTGCATTTTCATCCATCACTTGGCCACGGAGTATAGTCTGGCCTCCTCCTAATGCATCCTATAAACATTGTCGTATGTCTTGCACACACCTATTCATTTTTTTCTTCATTAGTAATATCTGAGAGGTACATTTGGTGAAATGCAGCTCTTCACATGCAATTGTATAGGCAGTGTTGAATTTCATTTTTAGCTCCTATTCTTTATGTAGACAACAGGTTAAGTAGAAGTATAAGGATTACGTGAGCGCATATATTCAGCAAAGTGCCCCTTTCTATAGTTATTTTTCTAGCTGACTAACGAGTTTATAAGCACTGAATGTCTTTTCTGAGGTAAATTTGACATGATTGTTCTTAAGCTGTTTTACACAAGCTCTTTCCAAGGTCGAAATGCTGATTGAGCGATCTGTCAGGCCACATTAAAGAGCGCCAAAATGACATTTATTGCTTGTATTTCATGATCAAATCGACAATTTTAAAGCTGAAAGTTTGTTAATGTTAATTGTTTACTAAAAATTAATTATAACGATGGAAATAATTGTGAATATCTACAACTGATGTTTTGTATTTTCCAGAATAAGTTGTTTTTATCATCTGAAATGTGCTGCAACTCATATTCCAAAATGACATATTTAATTAAATTAAATTCAACATCAAGCATGCAAAACATGCGTAAAAGGCACACATTTGGATGACAGAGGTACGTGAGACCAAGTTTATATGTAATTTGGCTTTAAATAAATATGTTTAAGCATTGCTTTTATAATGAAAGGGTTAGTTCACCCAAAAATGAAAATTCTGTCATTAATTACTCATCCTCATGTCGTTCCAAACCCGTAAGACCTTCGTTCATCTTCAGAACACAAATGAAGATATTTTTGATGAAATCCGAGAGCTCTCTGACCCCTCCATAGACAGCAATTTAATTAACACTTTCAAGGGCCAGAAAGGTAGTAAAGACATCGTTAAAATAGTCCATGTGACTCCAGTGGTTCAGCCTTAATTTTATGAAGTGACAAGAATACTTTTTGTGCGCAAAAAACAAATAAAAATAACGACTTTACTCTATTTCTTCTCGCTGTGTCAGTCTCCTACGCAGTTTACTTTGGCCAGGTTCTGCATCAGCATCACACGCATGCGTCTTAGTGCTCACGTGAACCGCATCAGCCAATGGTAAGCCGGCGTTCTGGCGTAGCTCTGAAGCGCTGCACTGTATTTACTACGTCAACAGCGAAAGGAGACTGACACAGACGAGAAGAGATTGTTGAATAAAGTCGTTATTTTTGTTTGGTTTTGCGCACAAAAAGTATTCTCGACACTTCATAAAATTAAGGCTGAACCACTGGAGTCACATGGACTATTTTAATGGTGTCTTTACTACCTTTCTGGACCTTGAAAGTGTTAATTAAATTGCTGTCTATGGAGGGGTCAAAGAGCTCTCGGATTTCATCAGAAATATCTTCATTTGTGTTCTGAAGATGAACGAAGGTCTTACGGGTTTGGAACGACATGAGGGTGAGGAATTAATGACAGAATGTTCATTTTTGGGTGAACTAACCCTTGAATACCACTATAATTTATGATTGTTTTATACTTATAATTTGTATTCCTGTTCTGAATAGTTTAATTTGCTGAGTGGGAGGAACTAAAACATGTTTTTTTTAGTGTTTATAATCTTTGTAAATGTTTTGTTTTATTTACCGGTATTTTCCATTATTTACGCATGTAATAATAAAATGTGATGCACACTGATGCGATTTATCTGTGCTTTTCCTCTCAATTTCAACCTGGTGCGACTTATTTTTTGGAGAATTTGTTCAACTGAAGCATACTGGCAATTTAAAAAAATAAATAAGAAATAAAGGAAAAGGGAATTTAATTTCCCGCTCTGTTTTAATCTGTCAGTAATAAACCGATGGGATGAGTGAACATCAATGTGCTTCACCTTCAGTAAGTGAAGCTCCCACACTGCCGTGTTCTGGGGGTTGCAGTATTCGGGCACATCCAGCTCTGGCAGATACACACCACTGCCCTGCATTTCATTATCCAGCAGGATGTCACACTTAGGGAAGGTCTACACAAACACAAGAGAGACATAATTCACACAGTCACCTTAAAAGTCATAAGCACGAAGGCCCCCATTAGCTTAATTAAAGAAGGAACAGCGCTGGCTCACATGCATCAGCGTTCTATTGGCTGCCAGGATGCCCACACAGGAGTCGGGCAGCACGTGCAGGCCGAGCGTGCTCAGTCTTTTCACGAAGGCCTGCGCCCTCTGCAGGGTGACCTGCTTCCTGCGTTTGGTCAGCATCACGTCCAGGCACTGCAGCACGATCGTCGTGTCATCATTCGCACCTCCTGCAGCCAATCCAAGATAATAGCTATGTTAGTGAATTAAACTTGCGCAAACAATTGGTATATTTCATAAAACATCAGAGAATAAAGCAGCGTTTCCATTCCATGTGTTCAAGAGAGCAAAATATCCACTTTCTGGGAAAATGGTGCAAAGTATCAGTAATAAACAGTGCCGGTCCTCCCTGTACGCAAAGTACCACCAGGGCCCCCTTGCTCTCAAAGATGATTTAATAACTAGGGATGCGATTAATAGAATTTCAGTTTCGGTTTGGATTTTGGCTTCCAATGATGCCGCATTTGGTCCCTTTCCTTTAAAGTGGTGCCCAGTCGCCCTTCCTACGTAACATCCAAATCAGTCAAATCGTGTAACGTGACTCAAAAAAAAAAAAAAAAAAAAAAAAAGTTAAACGCGTATTGAGATGTGAAAGAGATGATGCTCCCCAGGCGGATTTCTGAGCGTGTGATCCGAGATGAAGCGAAACACGGACAGGTATAGGCTACTTTGGGCTTCGGGCATGCGCTTAAACGGACAAATACACACAAAAATATGACAAAATACCCATTTGGCGAGTTCTTAAAACGCAGTCAGTTATGTCTTATGTGAACATAAACAGTTATGCTATCTAATGCTTGTCAGTATATTAGATCTGTGCATTCGGTCTTAAAGGTGCAGTGTGTAATATTTATGAGGATCTATTGACAGAAATGCAATATAATATACATAATATTTTCAGTGGTGTATAAAGATCTTACATAATGAAGTTATGTTTTTATTACCTACATTACCTTACATACACCACGGGTCCCCTTACTGTGAAGTCACCATTTTGCGCCGCCATGTTTCTACAGTAGCCCTAAACGGACAAACTGTTCTACAGAGCGCTAGCTACTCTCTGCTGTCTCAGACGACGACATCTTTGTCCTGTGTCGGCCACCGTAGCTTCTCTATGTGCTTCAAAAGGGAGGTGTGAGCGGTAAGCGATTGCAATTCGCAATTTGCAACCTCTCAAAAAAATTGCAACCTCGCTAGATGCCACTAAAATGTACACATTGAACCATTAAAGTGACAGCAGCCTAAACCTGCTGCCGCCTGTCATTTAATGTTAATCTAACAAAAGAAAACGAGAGAATCATTCACTACTCTTCACTGAATAACTTTAGTAACTCTAATAAGAATCAATGTATATTTAAAATATCCAGTAAAAACTATACCCGAGTTTTATTTTTACAGTTGATTACTTTATCCTATCCAGTTTCTGTATATTAGGCTATTACTATAATGTGTTAGCAATTGTTACATCGAAACCAAGAAAACATCTGGATTTGTGCTGAATGAGAGAGATACATGAGCCCATAATTTAAGCCATTTGTCTGGTTTGTATTCTATTGGATTCTTGTATTCACATTTATGTTTGTGGGGAAATATAATTAAACTTGGCTTAGTTCCAAAATATTATGTAATTTCTATTGTTTATCATGCTCAACAACTTTGTATTGTTTAAATTTTAATGCACTTCTAAAGTTTGAATAACATTAAAAGCATAATTTCTGCATTGCGCAAATAATAGGCTATAATTAATTTCAGCCACTCAACGCCCACTCCCCCCACTTTTACACCGTGGTGGTAAAAAACTAATTCTGGGAGAATGGAATTATTTTGATGACAGACTTTGGCTCAGACATTTCAGAATGACTAAAACAATATTTTAGATGTGTGCAATGATTGGTCTACTACACTGTGGAAAAAAAAAAGATTTTTAAAAAAAAAAATACTATTTCAGTCTTTCTACTTCAAAATGTCACATTTTATGTTCGATAATAGTCTAATTGTGCATCTAATACTTAAAAATAAACATTCAGGACACCAAAGTGTTTAAGTGACGGGATGTTCTTGCTCATATTAAATTGGCAGCACACTGGACATCTCACCTGCGTGCAGCGTCAGCAGGGTTCTGTATAAGTGGCTGTAGAATTTCAAAGGGTCGATGTTAAGGACGTCACCTGTTGGAAACAGAGATGTTTTAGCTCAGCGAGGGCAGGATGTTCACGAAACCAGAGCTGCAGCTGTACTGACCTTGTCCTGAGAGGATGTGGAAGGATGTGAGAATGCAATGAAGGCTCTCACGATACGTCAGATCCTGGGTGAAGGAAAACACTGAGATGTTAATGCATAACATTTTACACTGACAAATCATGAAGCAGCTGCTCCTGGTTGAAATACTTACACCCGACACGATGAGGCCGTAGAGCACCGCCAACAAATCATCAAAGAACTCCAAGTTTATAAGATGAGCAAACCTTCAGGAAACAGTATGAAACATGTTATGCACATGTTAACAAAAACACAGAGGAAAAGTGACCCAAACGCTTTATTACAGTGTACTAATGCTATAATAAAGCTGATATACACATCACGTGGTTCTTACTTTGCAAGACCTTCTAAAACGGAGGGCAGTAAGATGGACTTCTGAGCTTTCTTCAGTATTCTGAAGTAGATGAGGAACACAATGTTCAGCGTCTCTGTGTGCTGGAATCAAAGATGGACGAATCACAATATGCAATAACATATTCATGCATTATAAGGAACTGTTCAACACGCTCTCCATCTTCTCTAGTAGCACTCACCAATTTGATTTTCTTCTCCTTGCTCTCTGAAGCCTCAGCTTCTAGAAGCTCTTTCTGCAGCTTCTCCTCTGCTTTCTTCCACTGTTGAGGACAAGAAGATTGAGGATCAAGGAAACAAAACAGAAATTTTTTTTAAATCAACAATACAATCATACACTGTAGGTATACAGCTTTTCCAGCAGCATCGGTTCAGGAAGTTTATTTCACATTATTTTACTCCGTAAGCATTTCAAAAAATTCTAGGAATGCACGATATATCGGCCGATATATGGGTTTTTTTGTTATCGCTATCGGCCCGATAAGTAAATTTGGCCGATATATTAAAGCTGATAAATATTGGATTATCTCCTTCGGCTGAGACACTTCAGATGCGCACTGTACGCTATGATGGTTTTGAATTGCTTGAAATAGGATTAGAATCACAAAATACAGTTGCAGCGCTAAGCAAGTCTGTCATATAGGCTACATCAAATTACAATGAGAACATTATAATTGTGTGCTTGGGTCATGGCTTTAATGGTGAGACTTTTGTTTTTGTAATTAGGCTCTCAAAACTTATATCAAATTTTTGATTTATCGGCCAATATATTGGTTATTGGCTCTCAAATACAAAGAATTATCGGTTAACGTATCAGCCACAATTTTCATATTGTGCATCCCTAGAAAATTCTTCAAAAAAGATATAAAGAATTCGGTACCAAACCTACCAACTTTTAAAGATTACAATACAAAACTATTGATTAAAGGTATAAAAGTAAACATGAAAATAAATAAGTTTAATAAATATTACTTAAAAAATAAATATTTCAAAATATTTCAACAGTTAGGGGTCAGTAAGATTCTTTGAAAGAAAGAAACAAACTTTTATTCAGCTAGGATGCTTTAAATTGATCAAAATGACAGTAAAGACATTTATAATGTTACAGAAGATTTCTATTTCAAATAAATTTCAGCATATTAGAATGATTTCTGAAGACTGGAGTAATGATGCTGAAAATTTTGCTTTGCATCACAGGAATAAATAAAATTTTATAATACATTCAAATAGAAAAACAGCTATTTTAAACAGTAAAACTATTTCACAATATCACCGTTTTACTGTATTTCTGATTAAGTAAATGCAGCCTTGGTGAGCAGAAGAGACTTCTTTCAAAAACGTTTTAAACAAATCTTACAGACCTCAAACTTTTGAACAGAAACATCCCATGATTGGGGATTCTAGTTTTTAAAACAAACAAGTGTCCAGCGCACAGTTTCGAGTCAGAAACACTGATCTAAACTTCAAATCATGACATTTGTGTGACATTCAGCTCAGTTCAGACCTTCCGCTGCATCCGGGACAAATTTGTCTTCCTCTCCCTGAAAGACATGAACTTCTTTTTGGGCGCAGTGTCTTCAGTATCTTTCTTCATGTCCACTTCTTTTATCCTCAGACAGAGAAGACACTTCAGCACCTGTGCATTCATATCACATAACAAGCCATTCAAGCCATGAACACAATATGTACATTGTATATCATTTCAAATATAAAGTGGGACCCAAGTTTTAAATCTGGCCATGTTCTTTAATTAAAAGTAAAGCTAAAACTGTAAATTTTTAAGTAAACTGTCCATTTTAATAATTCTCTGTAAGAACTAATATTATATATATATATATATATATATATATATATATATATATATATATAGCAAGTACAGATGAGGTAAAACTTGTATAGAGGAAACAAAGTTTAGCAGTTCTTTAACGTATGATGACTGTACCTCTGGTTTGACGTTATAGTTCCTGCTCTTGACCATGCCTGAGATGACCTTCACCATTGCTAATGAGGCCTGACCCATTTTATCCTGTTTCAACAGTTTCCTGACTGCTTCACAACACATCTCAGACACCTGAACACAAAATCACATCATCACATTGCTACTACCCCCATGCAAACCTCCAAATGTTGAGTTTCTCCAGCAAATATTGCCTGCAGACTGACCGTCCTGACGGAGTCGTTCATCAAAGGCACCACCATGACTATTATGTTGTTGTGGAAATTGAAGTGTGGCAGAGCGACCAGGAGATCACAAATGCACCTGATGGCCACTTCAGCAAGACCTTTATAACACTGAAGAGACACGGCTTGACTTCTCTTCTGCTTCTTCTGCTTCCAGTCTGAAACAGCATCAGATCAGTCAGATATCAGGGATAGTGAGAATGATGAATGAGAAGCTAAAAGCACAGAGTACTTGATCTACCTTTGACTGTCTGCTCCAGATCCTCCAGGTAAAACTTGTACTGGCAGACGAGACCCTCCTCAAACTCTCTCAGCTGCTGCGTCTCTTTTTTCACCTGGAGAGGAAAGGAAGATGCTTAAATGGGTCATATAAGATATTTAAATCCAGTTATTTAATCATTTTGTTTCCTCTGGGGTCCAATTATCCACTTCTTGAACCAAAAGTGTGAATTTTCACTCTCAATGACCCTCATGGCTTATGTATAAATGCCCATTTATAAGATAGAAATGTTCAGGAACAAGTCACATTAATTAATACAAAGAAAAAAACACCAAAATTTTTGACAGATTTACCCATATTTTATTCTAATAATTAGTGTCTATCCTGCTTACTCATCCATGGTATCTGGAAAGCTTTATCAAATTTAGGACCCTTTTTAAGACTTGCACAAATAAATCTTGAAATAAATCACGCACCTCAGAATCTATTACCTAAAACACAGTAACTGGCAACTGCATATTTAAAATATGTTTTATTCAAAATACACTATATTGCCAAAAGTTTTGGGACGCCTGCCTTTACATGCACATGAACTTTAATGACATCCCATTCTTAATCCGTAGGGTTTAATATGGAGTTGGCCCACCCTTTGCAGCTATAACAGCTTCAACTCTTCTGGGAAGGCTTTCCACAAGGTTTAGGAGTGTGTTTATGGGAATTTTTGACCATTCTTCTAGAAGCGAATTTGTGAGGTCAGGCACTGATGTTGGACGAGAAGGCCTGGCTGCCAGTCTCCGCTCTAATTCATCCCAAAGGTGTTCTATCGGGTTGAGGTCAGGACTCTGTGCAGGCCAGTCAAGTTCCTCCACACCAAACTCGCTCATCCATGCCTTTATGGACTTTGCTTTGTGCACTGGTGCACAGTCATGTTGGAACAGGAAGGGGCCATCCCCAAACTGTTCCCACAATGTTGGGAGCATGAAAATGTCAAAAATGTCTTAAGAGTTCCTTTCACTGGAACTAAGGGGCCAAGCCCAACCCCTAAAAACCCCCCCCCACACCATAACCCCCCCTCCACCAAACATTACACTTGGCACAATGCAGTCAGGCAAGTACCACTCCTGGTAACCGCCAAACCCAGACTCGTCCATCGGATTGCCAGACAGATAAGCGTGATTCGTCACTCCAGAGAACACATCTCTACTGCTCTAGAGTCCAGTGGCGGCGTGCTTTACACCACTGCATCCAACGCTTTGCATTGCACTTGGTGATGTAAGGCTTGGATGCAGCTGCTCAGCCATGGAAACCCATTCCATGAAGCTCTCTATGCACTGTTCTTGAGCTAATCTGAAGGCCACACGAAGTTTGGAGGTCTGTAGCTATTGACTCTGCAGAAAGTTGGCGACTTCTGCGCTCTGTGCGCCTCAGCATGCGCTGACCCCGCGCTCTGTGATTTTACGTGGCCTACCACTTCGTGGCTTTTTCTCTCACAATTCTGACTTTTATTCTTAGAATTGTGAAATGTAAACACGAATTGTGAGATATAAACTCGCAATTCTGAAAAAAAAGTCATTTGAAAAAGTCATTGAAATGTCTACGTTACTACTCCCAGCTGCTTGTTCAGAAAGACAAGGGAGATAAAATATGCACTCTTACAACCATCTACAACATATTACAATATAAACACCATAAAGTAAACTGTCATAATTAAAAAAAAAAAAAAACTGCAAGACTTGACTTTGAATGTGCATCGCTCGCATTTAATTAAATCATTGCCTTTTTTTGTGATTCCTTTTGAAAAAATTGCCTTTTTCTTCTCCAAATTTAAGACCACTTAAAATGATAAGACTTTTGTTGCACCATTTAAGATACTGAAGACTTTTTAAGAACCGAATTTAAAACCAAATTTAAAGTGCCCCTATTATGGTTTTTTGAAGATTCCCTTTCATGCAGTGTATAATATAACACTTGCTCTGGAATGTGCAATGAATGTGCAATGTATATTATGAGAAAATGAAAGTGTTTTTTGACCTTTGATGCATTATTTTTTGCACACAAAAAGTATTCTCGTCGCTTCATAAAATTAAGGTTGAACCACTGGAGTCACATGGACTATTTTAACGGTGTCTTTACTACCTTTCTGGGCCTTGAAGTGTTAATTAAATTGCTGTCTATGGAGGGGTCAGAGAGCTCTCGGATTTCATCAGAAATATCTTCATTTGTGTTCTGAAGATGAACGAAGGTCTTACGGGT
The DNA here is from genome assembly GCA_039654105.1 of Coreius guichenoti. Lineage (NCBI taxonomy): Eukaryota > Metazoa > Chordata > Actinopteri > Cypriniformes > Gobionidae > Coreius > Coreius guichenoti. The sequence continues at coordinate 6,107,859 of CM077187.1, forward strand.
TTGGAACGACATGAGGGTGAGGAATTAATGACAATTTCATTTTTGGGTGAACTAACCCTTTAAGGACACACTACCTGGACCGAGTTTCTAAACACCCAATAAGCATGTAAGTTCGGCCAGTAATGTGAAATGTATTCATCTGTCTGCCATCAGACACCTGTGCATTTCCGAACGAGTCGTTCTTACAACTCAGTTTCAAGATATGCTTGAAGGAAAACAAAATTTCTCATGATATGACTCCTTTAAAAGTGAGGCACTGTACCTTCGTGGCTTTCTCAGCTTCCGTCAGTGGTCGGATTCGATATGCTGGCACAATGTCCTTAAACACCTCCATGAGGGAGACCATGACTAACTTTCTGACAGTGACGGCGATGCACGGGTCCGTCTCCATTAGCATGGCCCTCAACTCCTTCAGCTTCTTGATCTAGAAACATATGTGAAACGTCATGATACATCTAAAAACAATAAAGATCATATGCAGAAGTTGATTGTGAAAAAACACATGCATACAGTCCTATCTTACGTTAACATGTGGATCTGCGAGTATAGCTGAGGACAGACTTGCGATGCGCAGTTTCTTCTCCGTCAGTCTCTCAGTTCGCAGCTCTAGTTGCTCCTGAGGAGTTAGTGATGGACCACTTTCTGGTTCCTCCTCTGATATTAGTTAAACAAAATAATCAAAAATAGCATCAAAAACGTGCACTGAATAATAAAAATAATAAAATAAAACAAGTTTTATACCTACAGAAATAAATTAAAATAAATAAAATAACGCATACACTTTAAGATTCAGATTTTGTAATGTTTTTGAAAGAAGTGTCTCACTCTTCTGCTCACTAAGGCTGCATTTATTTGATTAAAAATACAGTAACAACAGTAATATTGCAAAATATTATTACAATTTAAAATACATGTTTTCTATTGTAATATGCTTTAAAATGTATGTAAATTTATGATTTATTCCTGTGATCAAAGCTGAATTTTCAGCATCATTACTCCAGTCTTCAGTGTCACATGATCCTTCAGAAATCATTCTAATATGATGATTTGCTGCTCAAGAAACATTTATTATTATCAATAGTGGTCGACCGACAGTAATATTTTGATGGCCAATGCCAACATCTTAGAGAGCAGGGTGGCCGATGGCCTATATAAAGCCGATATACATTTAATATCACACTATTTCATTCAAAAACACTATAGTAAAAAGTAAAAACACATGCATAACAATTGCAGAAATGAAATTGTATTATACCATTTTGTTCAAAAGAACATTTACTTAAAATAGATAACTTTTGTAACATTATTAATGACTTTAATGTCACTTTTAAACTATTTAATGCATCCTTGCTTAATAAAAAATAATGTTATGGTATGGTTTCCCAAAGTCCCAAACTGCAGGGGGTTCATGAGTTATTAATTAAAATAACAAAAATTTTAAATGAAAATAAATAATTTTAAAATAAAAACAAACCAAAATAAAACACTTAGTAAAAAAGATTACATTTTATTAGTTTGCCTGCATGTCATGTGACCATTATCCAACATCAGAGAACTGTTGTTAAATTATGGAAATATTAACTTATATTATCATCTCAGGGGGTACTTTCAATTTTTTTTTTTTTTTTTTTTTTTTTACACTTAAATATTTTGCATCAAAGGGCTTCAGTTGTGGGAAGTTTTTTTCTTCTAAAACAAGACATGACAACAAAAACTGCTACAGCACTTTCCCAACCACATCCTTGAGATGACAGAAATTTCAAGGGGTTGCATTTGAAGAAATGATAAATGCACACCCACCTATTTCTAACTCCTGGTCCTTCGGTTCCTCCTCTTCCTCTGCCTCAGGCACAACTAGAGGGCACAATCAAACGGCACAGTTAATCACGAAACATCCTCTCTAGCACTACAGCACTTACTGAAGAGTCATGTGGCGACACACACCGGGTTTCTCCATGGTCTGAGGGATCAGGCCGCTCTTGTCTTTGATGGGCAGCAGGTGAATGAGTTCTTTCTCCTTTTCCTGCTGCATCTTCCTGGGCATCTTCTCATACTTCTCCACCGGCTGCTCGGACTTGCGCTTTTTGGCATGAACTGGAGCACTGCATGTTTTCACAAAAGAAAAGCAAAGGAAAAAGAGCAGGAGAGAAAATGATCACAGACAATATCAGCTGATCACTGTGTACATGAAGAAAGAAACATCACATGATTCGATAAAAGTGCATGTTTTAAAGATTGCTGCCTACCATGATGAGATGTCTCGAGTCAGAAAGGAAGCTTTCTGTGCCATGGCTTTGATCTGTTCTAGGTCATCCTCATCCATCATATCAGTGGGCAGAGTCTCCAGGAACTCCTCCTCCTCGTCGTCTTCCTCCTCTGGTATCACAAATCAACATTACAACACTGTCCCAACACTGAGCATGAGTTAGAAATCAGAAAGCAGTTTCCTTCACCTGGTTTCTTCCTGTAGCGCTCCAGGGGTTTGAGGGTCTGATGGGAGACATCAGTGATGGCTTGCCGAAGTTTCCGCTGCTCTTTGCGCTGTTTCTTAGCAGAGCTCTGTTGCTTAAACTGCCGATTCTTCAGTTTGTTTTCTAGCTTCAGGTTGCTGGTTTTCAGCAATTTTCTGAAGCTAGGCTTCTTTTTCCTGTTCTTTTTGGATGCCTTGTGTGAAAGATGCATTAAAGCACAGTTAAATAATGCATTCTGGTGTACGTTACGTCTGGTGTCTTTATACATATGACAGATGAAGCAAAACAGAATTCAGAGGCTGACTTGTATAGTAAAATATGCCAAACATGTGTTTTGACTTACATAGTGTATTACAATATAATACAAGGTTAACCAGTAGTGTATATGGCAGTATAGTATAAAAGAGGTTAACCCTCAGGTGGGCTCTGGTTTTTTTTTTTTTTTTTTTTAAATAATGTGCGTATTCAGAATTGTACAGAATTTGGTGACTTTTGTGGCACTGGCTATGTCAACAAAAAAATATTTTGGACATGATTTGAAAAGGCTAAGTTATTTTAAATTAATAAAAAGTCACACATGTTCAAAACTGACCATCAAAGGATATGATTGGGAAATCTGAAAAATGCAAAAATATGTAGCATTTTTTGGGGTGGGGGAGTGGAGGGGGGACTATCTACAAATCAGTCATGATGCAGAAAAAAACAGCAATGAAGGGGTTAAACTCAAACATCAAAAGTGCAAAATATACACATATGAACTCGTGTGACTGTAAAACATGGCAAATGTTTGCACATTTGCACTTGATAATAGTCTTGATAATGTCTCAATATCTCCAAATGGAGAAACTAATAAATACTAGGGACTGCACAACCCTGTTTGAGATATATATATATATATATAAACAAACATTTTCCACCAGATAACATGACTCTGCCTTAAAGGGATAGTTCACCCAAAAATTCAAATTATCCCAAGATTTACTCACCCTCAAGTCATGGCTTGAGGGTGAGTAAATCATGGGCAAATTTTCATTTTTGGGTGAACTATCCCTTGAAATCATTGGATTTCAAATGCTTTTGCTGTATTATTTAGCTGAAACTCAACATTAATTGAAAAGTAATAAGTATAAAATTAGCTTTTTTTTTTTATTTTATTATTTTATATATATATATATAAATGCCATATAATGTAGAGGTGCATATGTCTAGTACTATGGAATTCCCCCAAAATATAAAATTATATTATAATATAAAATAAAATTTCAATTATATATATATATATATATATATGTGATACAGTATGGTATGGGTTGAGCAGTATGCTATACATGATCTGATACACCAGGTTATACTAGTACAGTGTGATAAAGCAGGGGTAAAACTAGTATAGTGTGATGAAACAGCAGGGGTTGAAAAGTGTCGTTTGATATGATCCTGTAGGGAATACACTAGTACAGTATATGATACAGTAGAGGTCAGGCTAGTATTGTATATAGTTTTGACTAGTATAATATATGATAAACAAGAGCTGTTCAATCTGAAGCGTCACTCTTACACGCTGAATTTAATGTAAGCAGTTCACTGAAGCTCAGCAATATGACTAAAAACAGCTGGTGTTATTAAAAATAATGAGTTAATTAGTACAAAATAACTTACCGGGCCCATTTTGATGAGTGATTCGCCTCAACTACGTTTCAAATGTATAAATAAGTTTAATCCAAAAAAAAGAGTGCATGTATCCCCTCTTCACACATGTACCACATGGACCGGAAGTAAACTAAGGGAGATATTGATGAATGGAGGCCTTTGAGCGCCACCTGGTGTTCTGGAGGAACGAATACGCTGAGAAGACGCTTCTACAAAATTATTTGTAAAGCAGCTGAATTTTTCTCTAAATTAGTGGCAGTATATATTGATTACCCACCCCTCCTTATATAATGCTTTTATACATTTCGGTGTTTATCCTTTGTAAGTAATTATTTTATTTTCATTTATTTATTTATTCTTTTTCAATGTATGTTGATTGGATATATTGTGTTCGTGTTCAACACAACTACATCACAATGAATAAAAAAACCCACAACTACAGTTGTAGTTTTAGATTTATTTAGACATTTGAATATTGTGGTGACAAATATTTCACATATTTACAATTTATCTTCACTTGAGTATGAAAACTGTACAATAAAACCAGGAGTGTGTAGAAAACAAACCAAGAATTAATGATACAATTTACATTTTTTTTTATCAAGATACATCACCAAATGGAAAAATGTTTAGAGACCCAATATTTACAGATATTAGGGTTAAAATCCACAATAAACAATGTATTTCGTCAAATAATTGAACCGAAATCAAACACAAAAATGACTCAAATTTTATTATACCACACATTCTCATTCTTTAACTGGCAAATAATGTCAGTTCATTTAAGAAAATGTACATTAAGTACACAAATGTCTGAATGCATTATTCACACTGACAATAATAAGATTTAGTTTTAAAATTAAGCTACATATTAGTGTTTTAAAAGAAGAACAAGGGTGTGTCGACTTCGAAAATGCAATAATTCTTCAGCAAAATGCTTCTGAACACCTCACACACTATATGCAGTATTCCTGCATTATTAACTGCATCTGACTTATTTTTACAATTTCTATTGCACTTCAGTATGGTCCTGCTCTACAGAACAAAACCGTTTAAAAAAACATCACATTTTTTTAAATCTCAGAACCTCTATTCTATTCTATTGTTAAAATCTCAAGTGCATTAAACAGGCTCAGAATGTATCTCCTTCAAAACAAACTTCAGCTTACAAAAAGAGTTAATGGTATGCATGTCGGCACATTTGTTCAAATGCAGCACTTGATTTGGATTCCCCTCAATAAGGAGGAATATTAAAAAAGCCTGATGCTGGTATCTGGTACAGTACATGACTAAGCTGGTGGAATATTTTCTCAAAAAAGGCTTATATTTTGAATTCATACACATTTTAACTTCAGTAATACTGGTGTGGTTACAAAGGAATCAAGTTTAGCCTTTTCTTCACATTGCATTTGACTTCTTTGAACCCCTTTTTCATACAATCCTCTCTGCGAATCCATTCATTTGTGTAAAACAATAGAAATATAAAATTGGTGAGAGTTCAAGAATTTTTCACTGAAGGACTGCTGCTTTTTTCCATTTCTTTATCCTTTATGAGGGCATTAAACACCTGAGGAAGAGAAAAAGACAACTCATATGTTTTAAGAAATCACAAGCAGACAAATAAAGCACCCTGCAGGTGGCGCTATACCCATCATCACAAAGGGTTAGTTTACAGAATATATGAAAATTCTGTCATTTCCTCAAAACAACTTCACACAGAATCATTTTACTAGGTATCTAATAATAAAGATTATGCAAAACAATATTTGAAGAGAGCATAGAGAGTATATTTGCATTTAATTTCCTGTCTGCAACAAATTCCACTGGTTGATCGCTTTGCCGGCTCAGACAGGAACTGACCTGTGTCCACTTCCTGTTGCAGCTGATCATCTGCGTGTTGGCGATGCAGCTGAAGAGGCGTTCGGGCGGCGTGTCCTCCGGCAGTCTGGTCAGGAACTGAGCGATGTGGATGAAATCCATCTGCAGGAGCACTTCCTCATAGAGCCGCAGGATCCCGAGTCCCGTACGGAACAGGAACTCCTCCCCGTCTCTACAGAACACATCCCACACCCGACATGCCACATCTAACGGCAGGGACTTGGTGTAGAGGGTGAAGATCCTGTAAACACACATTTGTAAACAAGAAAATTCAGGTGTTTTGTTTAGCCTTCATGAGCAGAAATATGATCAGCATCAGACTCTAGTCCTAAACAACATACGCTTACTAGGGGTGTGAGATATGTATTGTCTACAATAATATCCTAATTGTTGTTTTAACGTATGGAATTCCAAAGCTGACTTAATAATAAATAAATAAATATACAAAGAAATAAAAAAATAAAAAATTAGTATTTATACTTTTATTTCCTTATTTATGTATAATTGTATTTTTTTCCACATTTATTTATTTCCACTTGTATTTATTTCCACATTTATTTATGTATATTTGTATTTATTTCTACATTTATTTATTTCCACATTTCTTTGTCCGTATGGTAATGAGGGGGGCGTGTTTTACCTCAGACAGCAAACGAGCTCTGAAGTGACCAAACAAAACACTGACAAGCTTTTGCGAGTCACACAGGGAATGAATGAATGACTTAGAGATGGACAATATGGCCAAAATCTTATATCATGTGCTGTGTTCGAAATTGCCCCCATAGCCTCATTCACTATTCCCTACATTACTCCACTAATATAGTCCACTAAAAGGAGTGAATGAAAACGAGGGAGTGAATTCGGACACTGAGTGTGCCGGAAGGGCTGCTGCTTTTGCATAGTTTCTGCTCGCTGTTATAATTATTATTTGAAACGTTGAAAACTGGCAGCTCCAGTAGTAATTAACAGATTTATTTTGAACTCTGCCATGGAAACTAGCATGTATATAAACAATGGCTGAATCAGAAATCGCCCCCTAAACCCTCATTCACTATTACAGTTCACTTGAAGGAGTGAATGAAAACGAGTAAGTGAATTCGTACAGCCGTTGTGTGTACATCGCTGTACACTCGTTATTGCGGTGCAATGTGGGATAGAATGAGTGCACTCAATAACGTCCACTATGGTTTCGGACACACTACAAATGGCTGTCCCCTCAAATAATGCCCTATTTGAGGGTATAGGGGGCGATATCGGATTCAGCCATGGTTTAAGTAATTTAATATCACTCTGAAGTATACTTCATTTTTTTTAAGCGTACGCGAGCGTATGCGCACAGTCGAATGCACAGCCTTGCAAAGTAGCTATACTTCTTTTGACTCGTACACGTACATGGGCGTTCGACGCATGCAGTTTTGAGCAATCTCTTGCCACGAGTTCCAACCCTTGTAAATACTGCAAAAAAAAATGTATGCACATGTACAACCTGCGCGTACAAAGTAAAATCCGGCGGTGCGCGTTCAGTACGCACGTACTCATCTGATGACGAAATTCGTGTCACGCACACTGTACGCTGACCCTTCCATATGCGTAAAAAGTGAAGTATACATTGGCCTTAACTCTATGTATATTGGGTGATCATACATACTCCTTATCCTGGACATGGCCGTAAAACATTGTCCAGTCGGGATTTCTAAAATGTCTTGGCACACATGAACAGAAACCACCTCTCTAACAGATCTGATAACAGATACTTTGACATAGTGACAAGTGCGTGAAATTATCCACTATCAGTGGCATATCTTTGTTTTAAAAAGTGGGTGGGACAGGTGTGTGTGTGTGAGGGGGGGGTCGTAATTTCTTGACATTGTAATGTTATTTTTTCTGCAATTGTTATTGTACACATATATTGTACATATATCTGATATAGCATTGTATTAGCAACCCCCCCCACACACACATTCCTAATTATGTCTTATTCTTCTAATTGAATGTATTAATTAAATGCATGCATCATATTTTATGTCAAATTCTTACTTATAATAAGATTAGAAAAAATTGCCCTTATAAATGGCAAAAATGCCTCAATCAAATGAATACATTTTTCAATATCACACACCCCATCGCATACTCAGACATAGTGTTGTCAAAAGTACCGACTTTGATAGCAAGTCGGTACTGAAATTTAAAAAATGTGATTTGAGCGCTGATGAGCTGGAATCATCAACACCTCTGACTGGCCATTGTGCTCACGCACTCATCGGATATGTCTGTGATTGGCTACAATGATCAACGCACGGGACCGTTTGAAAGTGTTTTGAAGGCAGGAGCGGGCTAATCACATTATTACATCATTTTAGCCAATCACAGAGATGTCTGATGAGCGCGTGAGCACAATAGCCAGTCAGAGGTGTTTACGATTCCACTCAACAGTGCTCAAAGCGTCACATTTGTACAATTTCAGTACCGGCTAGGTACTTTTGACAACACTACTCAGACATACACATTTACACATCAAGCTTAGTTTTTAGACTCGTTTCATCATATTTAAGATATCCAAGAAGTGTTTTCCTTCATCAGAAGATTCTTCAAGGACTCACCAGTCTATCAGATACAGGTCAGGTGTGAGGTTGTAACTCTTGAAGTGATTAAGAAGTCGGGGGAGGTTTTCTTCAAAGAACACCTCAAACGCTGCAAAGTACTTCAGCATCTAATAAAAAAGAGACACAAAATTAAAACATCTTTCATGTATGTGTGAAAACCCCATCGACCAATCCTCCCAAAACTAAACTCTATGCCATGGACATGAACAAGCTGTTGATTGTGATGCGAAATAATTATGTCTTGTCCCTCAGTTTAAAGTCTGTAAAGCAAAAACTTTTGAACAAAGAACATTCCTTCACAACATAATGTAAATAATCGGATCTATTAAACGTTGCAGTGAAGGGACAGTACCAGCTCGTGGTCCACTCTGAAGAAAGCCATCTGACAGGGTTTGTTGAGGAGATTGGCGAAGGCGATGAAAGCGTCGGCCTCCTCCAGGTTGAGAATCAGCACAGCAGCTATGAAGGACATGCCCTGAACCTGCAGCCAAAATAAAGTCATGTCACAGCCACCCTTATCATCGTCTAATGGCTTTCATGAGGATCTCTATGACTCAACTCTAATGACTCAGAATTCAATATACAACAATTTTATTGCATCGCATATTTAGAAACTACGACTAAACAACAACTCACAGTCATAGTTTTGCCCATCTACACTACCGATCAAAAGTTTGGGGACAGTAAGAAAAAAATTTGTTTAAAAAAGAATTAATACTTCTATTCAGCAAGGATGCATTAAATTGACTGAAGGATTTCCATTTCATCAATGCTGTTCATTTAAACTTTCCATTCATCAAATAATCCTGAAAAAATACAATCACAGTTCTATTACAAATATGTAATAATATAAAAAGCAGCACAACTGTTTTGAACATTGATATATTGGTCTTGATGCTTTTTTTAATTATTGGGCGAAAAGTTTTTCAGTTTGGCCAATGTGTCAGAAGAGGACTTTTATTCTGACTGTTGGTTACAGGGTTTACTTCCTATTTATTAACATTTTTCTTTATTTGTGAAAAATACTATACTAGTATTATAGTAGAATATAATAGTATAATATTTTCATTTCAGCAATTGTTATGTGTTTTTACTTCTTTAAATTAAAGTATCTTTAAATTAAAGAGTCATATATAGTATATCAGCCTTATATTGGCATCAGCCATAAAAAAACCCCATCTAAGTTTACTATTGATAATAAGAAATGCAAATGCAAATAAGCATTAGAATGATTTCTGAAGGATCATGTGACACTGAAGACTGGAGTAATGATGCTGAAAATTCAGCTTTGATCACAGGAATAAATTACATTTTAAAATATATTGAAATAGAAATTATTTTATTTTAAATTGTAATCATTTTTCACAATATATAATTTTTTTTTTACTGTATTTTTGATCAAATAAATGCAGCCTGGGTGAGCAGAAGAGACAACAGAGATAACAGACTTCTTTACAAAATCTTACCAATCCCAAACTTTTGAACAATGTGTTTAAACAGAGCTGGTGTTTTTAATATGCGATGAGAAACAGTGGAAAGATCTTTGTAGATGTTGTGCCGGTGATCACTCACATATCCCACGTCAGGTCTGTAGCAGGTGTAAGCGCCCAACACGCTGTGCAGGAGATCATGGTATGGCCCACCCTAACAGAAGAGAGTCCAACATGAGTCACATTCATTCCTTACAGTATCCTGTTGTGCTGATTGTAATGTAACTGTTACTGTATAGTTACTGTTAAACTGATACCATAACAATAGTGAGCGAACAGTACCTTCTGGAAGATGAAGAGTGGTGGAAATGTGCGTGAGATGTCCAGTTTGATCAGATCCAGACTGGACTCACGGTCGGCACTGTCCACTGTAACAAACACAATCACATAATGATGGCCAACTCCAATACATGTCTAATAAACTGTCATTTTACATTTCTCTGAGTTTTGTAAATATATTTCAATATTATGTGAAAATATCATGTTATATCTCAAGAATTTCAATTCGGTGAGACATTTTGCTCTATTATTATTATTATTATTGAACTTACACTACCGGTCAGAAGTTTTAATTACAAATTTTGTGTGTTATTGAAAGAAGTCTCTTCTGCTCACCAAAGCTGTATTTATCAAAAAATACAATAAAAAACAGTAATATTGTGAAATATTATTACAATTTAAAGCAACTGTTTTCCATTTGAATATATTTTAAAATGTAATTTATTCCTGTGATCAAAGCTGAATTTTCAGCATCATTACTCCAGTCTTCAGTGTCACATGATCCTTCAGAAATCATTCTAATATGATGATATGATGCTCAAGAAACATTTCTGATTATCAATAGTCAACCGAGATTTATTTTATACTATATGATATGACACTATTTAATTTAAAGATAGTAAAAACACATGCATAACAATTGCTGAAATTAAAATGTGTTATTCTATTATACTATACTATAATACTAGTATAGTATTTTTCACAAATAAAGAAAAATAGGAATAAATAGGAAGTAAACCCTGTAACCAACAGTCAGAATAAAAGTCCTCTTCTGACACATTGGCCAAACTGAAAAACTTATCGCCCAATAATTAAAAAATGCCAAGTATCAAGACCAATATATCAATGTTCAAATATGATGACATGTCTTATTATTATCAATGTTGATTTTTTTTAAAAAGAAATTACTACTTTTATTCAGCAAGGTTGCATTAAATTGATTAAAAGTGAGACTAAAGACATTTATAATGTTACAAAAGATTTCTGTTTCAAATAAATATTCTTCTGAAGTCTCTATTCAAAGAATCCTGAAAAAATTGCATCAGTTTCCGCAAAAATGTTAAGCAGCAAAAACTGCTTTCAACATTGATAAAAATAAGAAACATTAATACTTGAGCAGCAAATCAGCATATTAGAATGATTTTGTTTTTACTGCATTGGGGACCAGCATAAGAGAAAATTGTAATTATTTTCAAATGTTTGTCTGGTAGTGTATGTCTACAGCCTACAGTATTGGCAGTGGATAAACAGCCTCATCTGGTGTTTGTTAGTCCCAGAGGATCTGCTCAAGAGTACTGCTGGAGGCTAACAGCGGCCAAAACAGCCTGGGTGTTGTGAAGAGGGCCACATGTGAACGGGAGGATGTGTTTGTGTTCAAACTGCATGGAAAACTAGCTTTATTAACAGATTTATTATGACACTTCAAAGAAGGAAGCGCTGAGGCTAATAAAACACCATTTTATAGAGCACACAAGCTGGAAGGCGTAGTGGAAAACAAACAAAAAACACGTGATTAGCGAGTCTGTGCTCGCAGCACAGGAAGGAAATAACCGCCACTTCAATAAAACGAGGAAAAAGGAGACCGGGGAGAGCTGGAAGTCAGACACTCGCATACACACATACCACATAATGAATTTCCATGACTTTTCCATGAACTTTCCAGTTTACGATTATTGAATAGGCATAGTGGATTCAAATTCAGATCGATTCACTTATGAATCATTCATACGGAGTTGTGATTCACTGAACCACTTGCTAAAAACCGTTAAAATTCTGACTGATTCGATAATTAATTATTCAGATCGAATTTTGAATTAGTTCAACTGATTCACTGAACACATTGCTAAGAAAACATTCAAATTCTGACTGATTCACTAATGAATCTTTCAGACCAAATTGCAAATTGGTTCAACTGATTCAGTGAATTAATTCTGAGAGCTTATCATGAGGTTATCATGTGTTGGTATGAAACAGCTTCACAAACAGTCTTTTCAAACACACAATATTGTTATTTCTGTCTTACAATACTTCAAATTATCACAGAAGTACTGGGATAAAAGTTTAAAGTTCAGATATAAATGCCGATGTCTACAGAAGCAATCAAAATAGAGCAAATCACTTTTTGAAAGTAACATGGCGCTTCAAATAAAGATGGCATCGATTACATTGTTGCGCTGTTAGGTGGCGCCAAGTGACTGTTAAAAATATATTTGTCATTGAATCATTCATTCAAGAGATTTGTTAAAAAATGCTGATTCATTCAGTAATAAAACAAGTGAAGCCTTTATGAGTGAGTCATTGAATCATTCATTCAAGATATTTGTTCAAAAACGCTGATTCATTCAGTAATGAAACAAGTGAAGCCTTTATGATTGAGTCATTGAATCATTCAAGATATTTGTTCAAAAATGCCGATTCATCCAGTAATAAAACAAGAGAAGGCTTTATGAATGAGTCATTGAATCATTCATTCAAGATATTTGTTCAAAAACGCTCATTCATCCAGTAATAAAACAAGTGAAGTCTTTATGAGTGAGTCATTGAATCATTCATTCAAGATATTTGGTCAAAAACGCTGATTCATCCAGTAATAAAACAAGTGAAGTCTTTATGAGTGAGTCATTGAATCATTCATTCAAGATATTTGGTCAAAAACGCTGATTCATCCAGTAATAAAACAAGTGAAGTCTTTATGAGTGAGTCATTGAGTCATTCATTCATTTTTTTAAAAATTCATTTTAATTAATAATTTTTTTTAATCGAATGCAGCAATAATATTGTGTCAGAACCTCTAGTAATTTACATTATTTTATTTAGTTTTCTGTTCAGAATCGTGATCTCTATTGGAAACAAAACAAATCGTGATTCTCAATTCATCCAGAATCGTGCAGCTCTAGTTAAAACCCATTCAAATTCAGACTGATTCACTAATGAATCATTCAGACCAAATTATGAAGGGGTTCAACTGATTCACTGAACCAATTCAGATTTTGTCAGTTTGTAATTACTACACAAGCATAATGAATTGTTAAAAAAAAAAAAAAAAACATTCAAATTCAGAATGATTCACTAATGAATAATTCAGATTTGTGAATTGATTCAACTGATTGAACCAATTCAGATTTTGTGAGTTTGCGGATTAATGGATAAGCATAGTGGATTGTTAAAAACTATTCAAATTCAGAATGATTCTTAATGAATCATTCAGACCAAATTGTAAATTGGCTCAACAGATTCATTGAACCAATTCAGATTTTGTCAGTTTGTGATTACTGAATGAGAATAAGTGGATTGCTAAAAAACATTCAAATTTAGGCTGATTCTCTAATGAATAACTGAAACCGGTTTGTGAATTGGTTCAAATGATTAATTGAACCCATTCAAATTTTGTCAGTTTTATTGTACTAGAGTTTGGTGTGTCTAAAATGCTCCAGTGAACCGCCTGAGGGACGAAAGACATACCATCTGACTCCATCTCACTGCCTGTCTCTCTGAAGCTCTTCCAGCGCTCCTTGGCCCGTGAGAGAAAGATCTCGTACAATTCTGAGAGGAACAGAAAGGAGCTTACAGTTTTCATCATAAAACCTTTAAAAAAAAAGCAGAAGAAATGTCTGGTCTATGTGTTAGGTTTAAATAAAACTTTCACTTCTGAAATTCCTAAATGCAGAAATCATTCTCTTTGGGAGTGTCAGAAAGAAACTCATCCAAATGTCTTTTGGAATTCTTTTGTTATGAAGAACGTTAAAAATCACCTCAGGGGAACCTGCACTGTGCAGTTTTGCATTCATTCATGTGAATACTGCATAATGACATACTTCAAACAGACCGTTTGCCCAAAAGGTCTAGTTAATCCTGGACTAAACCACATCTTCACTGAAACGTGAATAGAATCAGAGTCAAAATAAAATAAAACCTGAGGTTATGTTCAGCTCATTCCCAACGGCCAGACTCCAGACTTTACCCCTCACGTTGGGAGGAAGACCTTGCCACCACAGATCCCTCACACGCCGCAGGCCACGCCTGAAGAATCACGCACAACAGAGAGCATTCAATACAGCGTAATAAAATAGTGCATTTTATTGACTTCACTATTTTATTAATACGTTTAGGTATTAACATTTCTTGGAATTTTCTGTTGGGAAATGCTGCAGCTCTAGTTCTAGCAACTGAGGGAAAGCGTTTATCATAGTCAGAATTGCAGGTGGTGATAGTGAAGGGCGGCTGTCTCACATGCTCTCCCAGTTGGGAAGGATTTCGTTGTTCCAAACCACCATTGCGTTAGCAATGCTGTCCTCCTGTTTAAATCTTTCCTTCATCTGCTTTTTCTTCTTCTGAGCCTCCTTCAGCTCTGTGAACAACAGTTACATTACCTCATACTCAATTCAGGGTTCATACACATTTTCCATTTGAAAATTCCATACTTTTCCAGACTCAAATTTTCCAAACCTCTTAGACCATATTTAAATTAAATGGTTCATACAGCATTATTTTATATATACAGTAGGGGGAACAAGTATTTGATACACTGCCGATTTTGCAGGTTTTCCTACTTACAAAGCATATAGAGGTCTGTAATTTTTATCATAGGTACACTTCAACTGTGAGAGACTGAAAATCCTGAAAATCACATTGTATGATTTTTAAATAATTAATTTGCATTTTATTGCATGACATAAGTATTTGATCACCTACCAACCAGTAAGAATTCCGGCTCTCACAGACCTGTTAGTTTTTCTTTAAGAAGCCCTCCTGTTCTCCACTCATTACCTGTATAAAAGACACCTGTCCACACACTCAACCAAACACACTCCAACCTCTCCACAATGGCCAAGACCAGAGAGCTGTGTAAGGACATCAGGGATAAAATTGTAGACCTGCACAAGGCTGGGATGGGCTACAGGACAATAGGCAAGCAGCTTGGTGAGAAGGCAACAACTGTTGGCGCAATTATTAGAAAATGGAAGAAGTTCAAGATGACGGTCAGTCTCCCTCAGTCTGGAGCACCATGCAAGATCTCACCTCGTGGGGCATCAATGATCATGAGGAAGGTGAGGGATCAACCCAGAACTACACGGCAGGACCTGGTCAATGACCTGAAGAGAGCTGGGACCACAGTCTCAAAGAAAACCATTAGTAACACACTACGCCGCCATGGATTAAAATCCTGCAGCGCACGCAAGGTCCCCCTGCTCAAGCCAGCGCATGTCCAGGCCCGTCTGAAGTCTGCCAATGACCATCTGGATGATCCAGAGGAGGAATGGGAGAAGATCATGTGGACTGATGAGACAAAAATAGAGCTTTTTGGTCTAAACTCCACTCGCCGTGTTTGGAGGAAGAAGAAGGATGAGTACAACCCCAAGAACACCATCCCAACCGTGAAGCATGGAGGTGGAAACATCATTCTTTGGGGATGCTTTTCTGCAAAGGGGACAGGACGACTGCACCGTATTGAGGGGAGGATGGATGGGGCCATGTATTGCAAGATCTTGGCCAACAGCCTCCTTCCCTCAGTAAGAGCATTGAAGATGGGTCGTGGCTGGGTCTTCCAGCATGACAACGACCTGAAACACACAGCCAGGGCAACTAGGGAGTGGCTCCGTAAGAAGCATCTCAAGGTCCTGGAGTGGCCTAGCCAGTCTCCAGACCTGAACCCAATAGAAAATCTTTGGAGGGAGCTGAAAGTCCGTATTGCCCAGCGACAGCCCCGAAACCTGAAGGATCTGGAGAAGGTCTGTATGGAGGAGTGGGCCAAAATCCCTGCTGCAGTGTGTGCAAACCTGGTCAAGAACTACAGGAAACGTATGATCTCTGTAATTGCAAACAAAGGTTTCTGTACCAAAGATTAAGTTCTGCTTTTCTAATGTATCAAATATTACATAAATACTTATGTCATGCAATAAAATGCTAATTAATTATTTAAAAATCATACAATGTGATTTTCTGGATTTTTGTTTTAGATTCTGTCTCTCACAGTTGAAGAGTACCTATGATAAAAATGACAGACTTCTACATGCTTTGTAAGTGGGCAAACCTGCAAAATCGGCAGTGTATCAAATACTTCTTCTCCCCACTGTATGTATATAGTACAATCATCTGTAAATAAATTTGTTTCGTTTTTTTCATTTGTTTTCTTCTTGCTCTATAACCTGCATATATTTACCTCTGACACTGGTTTGATACTTTAATGAAATGATTGTTTGCTCTTTTATCTGAGGCAATGGAGTAAACATTCTATTAGTGAAGTTCAAAAGAGATTCGCTTATGGTAAAGACAAACAGTTTTGCATAATGAAAATGTGTGGCTTGAATTCATTCAGTTGTGTTCAACAATCACTATATGATCTCTAAACTTTTACCATGAAAACACATTTTTGGAAATTCTTAATTTTATATTTTAGAAAACTGAGTAGGGGCAACACAATTTCTTTTCCATACAGTGTTTTCTTTTTTCAATACTTATCCAGACCTGGAAATTACTCAAATCAAATCAAACTCCACACTTTTCCAAACTGCGTTAGAACCCTGTAAATTTATTTTTTCTTCATTATCAAAAAGCATTCCTGACTAAATGAAATCACACATTTCTACATTTAATTTTTAGGACCATTTTAGAAAAGATACACTAGTGTGACACTGTTTTTAGGGATGCACGATATATCGGCCACCATATCGGTATGGAGCGGTACTGATAAGAAAATCTGGACGATATCTTAAAGCCAATAAATAATGGATTATTTCCTTCAGCTGAGACACTTCAGATGCGCATTGTACGCCATGATGGTTTTAAATTGCTTGAAATATGACTGGTGATATCATATAAACATATAAATATGATGATTCCTTCAAAAAGGAAAATACAATAAAGTGCAACACGCGTAGCGCAAGTCTTTCATATAGGCTACATAAAATTATTATGAGAACATTATAATTGTGTTTGGGACATGGATTTAATGGTGAGACTTTTGATTTTGTAATCAGGCTCTCAAAAATTATATAAAAATTTAGATTTAGATTTATTGGCCAATATATCGGTTATCGGCTTTCAAATTATTGGTAATTATCGGTTATCGGTCAAAATTTTCATATTTTATATTTACATATAACTGTTTTGTATGGGTCAATCTCTCAAAAACATGTCTGGGTCACATTTCACCCCAAATTACAAGAAAAAAAAGTACTTATATAAAAAGAAATGCTATTTTGCATTATTTTAACATTATTTTTATGATAATTAAGCACATTATTCTACTTTTAGATATTTTTTTTGTAATTCCAATTATTGTCAAACTCCCATTTCTGTAAATTGGTCAGTTTTATTGTATTTAGGTAAAGGTATTTATTATTTAAATCCTATAATCACAGTCAAAATGTATAAAAATGTTCAATAATTCAAAAAAAAAAAAAAAAGAAAATTCATTGCAGTAATGAGACAAAAACGTCTCAAACTTACTCCTGAAATTTGCCACTGCGCTACTGCAACCATAGTTAACTCTTTTTTGATAAAATACTTGTGATGCTTCTCATTTGGATAAAAGCGTCTGGTTTTGGGATAAAATATGACCCAGGCGTGCTCTTGACATGTTTCATGAGATTCAGCCATAAAAACATACTCCAATAATCTTTGTTTTATTTACAACGTAAAAAAATTTTTTTTTTTACCTCTCTTCTTCGCCTCCGCCACCATTTCATCATACTCCTGACGGTGGCGCTGGGCTTCCTCCTCTGACTTAGCAGGGAGGTTCCTGAGAAAGGAAGCCAATGATTTCAGTTGTCACAACAAAATGGACAATTAAACGTCTCAAATGCACAGTCTAGAAACCTGTTTTTGACATGTTTCAGAAAAAACTTCATTTAGAAGTTTCTGGAAAATTACTCATCGCTGGTTTCTCTCATGGTTTGGCTGACACGCTCACATTTCGCTGGTCATTTATTCTTAATAAGGACTTGGGGACTGAAGAGACTAGCGCGGCGAAATACAACCCAGTCTGTGTTGCTAAGTCTTATTTATAGCCCATTGTTTGGGAAAGATGAGCCTCTCAAGGTTTTCTAGGATATATGTAACGCAGGTCAATGTATCCTGAGCACCTAACGAAAGAACGCCACAAGTTGGGAAGGTGACAAACATCTACCTTTACTCTACTGTTCAATCCTTGATGGACCTCAAAGACTCCCACAACTTATTCTTACAGTTGAATCGATGTCTTCTTAATTATTACATTTGGAGTGTATTGCCAGAGGAGAACTGTTGTTGCTTGGTTTCTCCCAAGGCTTTTTTTCTCCATTATCCAACATCAAATGGAGTTTGTTCTTATCACAGTTGTCTTTGGCTTGCACACTAGAGGTCTAAAGATATTACACACTATATACAATGTGTTGTAAGCATTATGCCATGACTATCTTTAATTAACTTCTCAATTAAACGGCTTATGATTGAAATTTCAAACCTGTCATTCTACAGTATGCATCATTTACCCACAACAGTGATACACATGATCACCAAATAGTAATTAGGCTTGTCACTACATCACTCACGTTTCATAATACTCAACATCACCACATAAAAAATTAACAACTCCAACCTACAACTACTGGAAGTATATCTAACTTTAACCCCGTACATAAAATGTTATATACTATATAGCAAATTACAACTGCTTTATTGTTTATATCGTCGCAAAATGTAAACTATATTATCGCCAACTGATATATTTAAAACTGGATAATGATATATAGTACTTTCTACTTTACTTGAATAAATACAGTACACTTACATAAAGCAATATATAATAGCAAATCTCAACTGCATGATTGTTCATATCATTGCAAAATGTAAACTATATTACCACACAGCTCTATATATAAAGTATGTAAGCATAACCAATTTTATATTAAGACATTATAAACATTAGCATCATGATTTCCTCTAAAGCTGTTTTGAAAAAGTGTACTAAAGTGAAAAGTGCTATTCAAATAAAATTGACTTGACAATCTGCTGGTGAACTCCTAAACTACTACTATAGACTCTTGACTAAACTATTTTCAACTTATAGTCTATGTTTTGCAACCAATGTTAGAGCTCCACACAAAAAATATGAAATTATCATCAAAACATTAAAAAAAATATGTATTTGAGGACTTTAAAATCTAAAAAAATATTTAAAACAATTGAAAAATTTGCAATGTAAGTATGCAATATTGTGAACACAGGTACAGCTTAAATAAAAAAAAAAAAAAAAAAAAAAAAAAAAAAGATTTGAACTTTTTTTTTTTTTATCTTTTATTGTCAACAGATTATTACAGCTAGTTAGGACAAACATTCATCAAACATGGAAGAAATAGCTTTTATCTTGTAAGAAAGTGAGTAAGTACTTGTGCTGTACCTGGATAGTTAACAGTTTTATGGTGATACTCGCTCATTGATTGTTCATATCATTGCAAAAAGGAAACTCTATGATTGCCCAGAGATATATTTGGATATATATAGATAGCAAATTTATCTGCATATATACAGTGTACTCAAGTAAAGCGATATCTACTACAGTATATGGCCAATCTCACAATATCACAAAATGTAAACTATATTATCGACCAGAGATGATAATATTAATTTATTATTTATTGTCAAATTATTACAAACTATAGCTGCTAAGGACAAAAATTAATTCTAACATGGAGGAAATAGCTTTTATCTTGTGCTGTACCTGGTTCGTTAACAGTGTTATGGTGATACTCACTCATTGATTGTTCATATCATCGCATAATGTAAATATATTTATATATATATATATATATATATATATATATATATATATATATATATATATATATATATATATATATATATATATATATATATATATATATATATATACACACACTCACCTAAAGGATTATTAGGAACACCATACTAATACTGTGTTTGACCCCCTTTCGCCTTCAGAACTGCCTTAATTCTACGTGGCATTGATTCAACAAGGTGCTGAAAGCATTCTTTAGAAATGTTGGCCCATATTGATAGGATAGCATCTTGCAGTTGATGGAGATTTGTGGGATGCACATCCAGGGCACGAAGCTCCCGTTCCACCACATCCCAAAGATGCTCTATTGGGTTGAGATCTGGTGACTTTGGGGGCCATTTTAGTACAGTGAACTCATTGTCATGTTCAAGAAACCAATCTGAAATGATTCGAGCTTTGTGACATGGTGCATTATCCTGCTGGAAGTAGCCATCAGAGGATGGGTACATGGTGGTCATAAAGGGATGGACATGGTCAGAAACAATGCTCAGGTAGGCTGTGGCATTTAAACGATGCCCAATTGGCACTAAGGGGCCTAAAGTGTGCCAAGAAAACATCCCCCACACCATTACACCACCACCACCAGCCTGCACAGTGGTAACAAGGCATGATGGATCCATGTTCTCATTCTGTTTACGCCAAATTCTGACTCTACCATCTGAATGTCTCAACAGAAATCGAGACTCATCAGACCAGGCAACATTTTTCCAGTCTTCAACTGTCCAATTTTGGTGAGCTCGTGCAAATTGTAGCCTCTTTTTCCTATTTGTAGTGGAGATGAGTGGTACCCGGTGGGGTCTTCTGCTGTTGTAGCCCATCCGCCTCAAGGTTGTGCGTGTTGTGGCTTCACAAATGCTTTGCTGCATACCTCGGTTGTAACGAGTGGTTATTTCAGTCAAAGTTGCTCTTCTATCAGCTTGAATCAGTCGGCCCATTCTCCTCTGACCTCTAGCATCAACAAGGCATTTTCGCCCACAGGACTGCCGCATACTGGATGTTTTTCCCTTTTCACACCATTCTTTGTAAACTCTAGAAATGGTTGTGCGTGAAAATCCCAGTAACTGAGCAGATTGTGAAATACTCAGACCGGCCCGTCTGGCACCAACAACCATGCCACGCTCAAAATTGCTTAAATCACCTTTCTTTCCCATTCTGACATTCAGTTTGGAGTTCAGGAGATTGTCTTGACCAGGACCACACTCCTAAATGCATTGAAGCAACTGCCATGTGATTGGTTGATTAGATAATTGCATTAATGAGAAATTGAACAGGTGTTCCTAATAATCCTTTAGGTGAGTGTATATATATATATATATATAAACTCACCTAAAGGATTATTAGGAACACCTGTTCAATTTCTCATTAATGCAATAATGGGAAAGCGTGGCAATTTTGAGCGTGGCATGGTTGTTGGTGCCAGACGGGCCGGTCTGAGTATTTCACAATCTGCTCAGTTACTGGGATTTTCACGCACAACCATTTCTAGAGTTTACAAAGAATGGTGTGAAAAGGGAAAAACATCCAGTATGCGGCAGTCCTGTGGGCGAAAATGCCTTGTTGATGCTAGAGGTCAGAGGAGAATGGGCCGACTGATTCAAGCTGATAGAAGAGCAACTTTGACTGAAATAACCACTCGTTACAACCGAGGTATGCAGCAAAGCATTTGTGAAGCCACAACACGCACAACCTTGAGGCGGATGGGCTACAACAGCAGAAGACCCCACCGGGTACCACTCATCTCCACTACAAATAGGAAAAAGAGGCTACAATTTGCACGAGCTCACCAAAATTGGACAGTTGAAGACTGGAAAAATGTTGCCTGGTCTGATGAGTCTCGATTTCTGTTGAGACATTCAGATGGTAGAGTCAGAATTTGGTGTAAACAGAATGAGAACATGGATCCATCATGCCTTGTTACCACTGTGCAGGCTGGTGGTGGTGGTGTAATGGTGTGGGGGATGTTTTCTTGGCACACTTTAGGCCCCTTAGTGCCAATTGGGCATCGTTTAAATGCCACGGCCTACCTGAGCATTGTTTCTGACCATGTCCATCCCTTTATGACCACCATGTACCCATCCTCTGATGGCTACTTCCAGCAGGATAATGCACCATGTCACAAAGCTCGAATCATTTCAAATTGGTTTCTTGAACATGACAATGAGTTCACTGTACTAAAATGGCCCCCACAGTCACCAGATCTCAACCCAATAGAGCATCTTTGGGATGTGGTGGAACGGGAGCTTCGTGCCCTGGATGTGCATCCCACAAATCTCCATCAACTGCAAGATGCTATCCTATCAATATGGGCCAACATTTCTAAAGAATGCTTTCAGCACCTTGTTGAATCAATGCCACGTAGAATTAAGGCAGTTCTGAAGGCGAAAGGGGGTCAAACACAGTATTAGTATGGTGTTCCTAATAATCCTTTAGGTGAGTGTATATCTATATTCTAGAGATTTTTAAAGTTTGATATATAGTGCATGCAACTATCTGCATACATACAGTACACTCATGTAAAGCAATTTACACTATACATCAAATCTCAACGGCGTGATTGTTCACATATATCGCAAAATGTACACTATATCATTGCATTTAAAAAAAATATATTTAAAACAATTTTAAAAATTGCAATATACAGTAGGTACGCAATAAGGTGCTATATTGGGAAAATAGGTATGGCTAAAAAGGAATTTTAATTTATATTATTTATTGTCAACAGATTATTACAAACTACAGGTGGTTAGGACAAAAACATATCATAACATGGAAGAAATAACTTTTATCTTGTGCATGATACTCACGCAGGGCGGTCCTCTAATATGAGTGCCGTGGTGGACAATGGTTCGAATTCCAGGTTCTTCCGTCGGCCCTGGGCGGGCAGGGAGGGACTCTGGATGGATTTAGACACCTTGGCCTCGTACTCCTGTGAGAAAACCAACATGTCAAGTTCAAATGTGTGCGGCCACTGTGAGCTGAATGAAAGAGTGTTATAAGCTGTGAATGTGCTTGTGAGAGTTGAACATGAGAATATGGAGGCAGGTGGCAGGCGTGTGAAGATCAAGGCAATGCTGAGGCTGGGGCCGGAATGGTATGAAGCGCTGTGTGTGATGTTTACGGCCATGGAGAGAAAGATCGGGAATGTGGAAGTTGGGTGTTTGTTCATTAGAGGAAGCGTGAGGACACTAGAATGTTTCAAAGCCTCATGTTATCAGGAATTGTGTAAAAACCATAGCTAAACCACAGCTTTCCTGAGAACGGCGGTACAGTTTCTCTTCCTGTACCACATACAGCACGAGCTCAACCCCACTCATCATTACTGACTGAACAGCAGCACAGAGACGCTTCCTCGTCTGTCTGAGAAACTTCTAGAGGTCAATGGGTATATTGTGAATGGGGCTCTTTTTCTAAGAAATATGAGTGATGAAAGAAACTAGTCAGAGAGGAAATAATAGAGGATTAACTGGTGTTTATCATGCAGAGTTCAACTGCTTGATATCAGAAGAAGAACATTTAGGCTTCATACTAAGAGCTGCATATTTACATATTCAGACTCAGGGATCAAGAGTAAAGATTTTTTCTGCTGGTCCGGTTGATTTGTCATATGCCTAAAAGTTTATTTTTACAAAGTATATGATAAAAATGTTTATTTTTCATTAAAATGTTACGTTTTTCACATTGTTTAAATCACACAAAAAAAATTATTTTCAAAAAAGATTATTTTATCCCCCAGGAAAAAAAAAGATTTTTATCAAATGTTAAAGTTTTTACATTTTTTGCTCACATTTTTTACTTTAGAAAAAGAAAAATTACAAAAAATTATTTTGGCATTCTTCTAACATTCATATTTTCGACAAAAATATGGTTTAATCAAAATATCTAAGGGTAGGTTAAGGGGATCATACTTTACAATATGGTTCAATAACATTAGTTAGTGCATTAGGTATCATGAACTAATAATATACATATTTTTAGAGCATTTATTAATGTATGTTTATCTACAAATAATATATTAACTTAATATTGTAACCTTATATCTATATAATATAAATATTGTTTATTGTTAATACACGTGTCCATAATACATTATTTAATATACTTAATATATTATACAAGTTATATATTAATATATAACTTGAAATGTTAAAAATATATTAGGTAAATGTAGAATTAATGCTGTAAGTATTGTTCTGTGTTAGTTCATGTTAGCTGTTGCAATATTTCACCCAAAATTTAAATTCTGTCATCATTTGATCACCCTCAAGTTTTCACACTGCTCTTTTTCCATACAATAATCAATATTTAGAAGTATTCAAATATTTTTCCACCTGCTACTGTATTGATATTTTCACATAAAAAAAAAAAATTATTTTATTTGTAATGCTTTGCAGAGTTAGTCACCGAACTCCTGAACCAAAACAACAAGCTTATGCTGCGTTCACGCCATAACTACTGTAATTTGGAAAAGATGGAAGCCCGTGACGTTATAGTCGGAACGGTTCATGACTCAAATTTATGCGTTTCAAATGAATCTGCAGCAGTCAGGTGGTACAGATCAGCGCTCTTTAAAATGTTTATGCGTTCTGAAGGCAGCGTGGCTTTGTAAATGCTCTGAAGGGAGGGTGTGATCTTATGCTTTCAAACCTAGCTCGCTATTGCCAGCCTCTCCAAAAAATTGCCTACCCTACCTTTAAGAGCAACACACATTGGGTACACCTCAATCAGCTCCCTAGTTCAGTAGTCAGGGCACTGATCTGTGATCTGGGAGTCGGCCATTTTAAGGGCTGTCTCAATTGCAGAATCTTTCCAGTGCACTGAAATGTTTGCACCCTAAAAAGTCCCACAATGCACTGTGAAAACCAGGGAGCATAGATGCTCACTATGTTCCCTTAACGTAAGTTCAGAAGCGCAAAACTTCAATAACGTGAGCCAACTCACTGCAATGACACTCAAAAGATGTTTTTAAAAATACAAACCATTATTTTATTATATTTCAGCACAAACATACATCACTAGAGAGGTAATGAACACAATCTAGCTTACATCTATAATCTATTTATGTCTGAAATGTTGCACAAATATGTAACAAGCTAAGTATTTATCATAATGTACTTTAAATAACATTACAAGGGATGTCAGAAAGATATCAGCTCAAATACCAGTAGTGATGTTGTACAATGAGGGCGTTGTCACGTCGCCGGAAATAGAGTCATCAGTGTCCCAATGTGTAGTGAGCCAGTGTCCTTTACTGTCCTTACCAGTGCCCGAATTTGTGAATACAATACACTCACCTAAAGGATTATTAGGAACACCTGTTCAATTTCTCATTAATGCAATTATCTAATCAACCAATCACATGGCAGTTGCTTCAATGCATTTAGGGGTGTGGTCCTGGTCAAGACAATCTCCTGAACTCCAAACTGAATGTCAGAATGGGAAAGAAAGGTGATTTAAGCAATTTTGAGCGTGGCATGGTTGTTGGTGCCAGACGGGCCGGTCTGAGTATTTCACAATCTGCTCAGTTACTGGGATTTTCACGCACAACCATTTCTAGAGTTTACAAAGAATGGTGTGAAAAGGGAAAAACATCCAGTATGCGGCAGTCCTGTGGGCGAAAATGCCTTGTTGATGCTAGAGGTCAGAGGAGAATGGGCCGACTGATTCAAGCTGATAGAAGAGCAACTTTGACCGAAATAACCACTCGTTACAACCGAGGTATGCAGCAAAGCATTTGTGAAGCCACAACACGCACAACCTTGAGGCGGATGGGCTACAACAGCAGAAGACCCCACCGGGTACCACTCATCTCCACTACAAATAGGAAAAAGAGGCTACAATTTGCACGAGCTCACCAAAATTGGACAGTTGAAGACTGGAAAAATGTTGCCTGGTCTGATGAGTCTCGATTTCTGTTGAGACATTCAGATGGTAGAGTCAGAATTTGGCGTAAACAGAATGAGAACATGGATCCATCATGCCTTGTTACCACTGTGCAGGCTGGTGGTGGTGGTGTAATGGTGTGGGGGATGTTTTCTTGGCACACTTTAGGCCCCTTAGTGCCAATTGGGCATCGTTTAAATGCCACGGCCTACCTGAGCATTGTTTCTGACCATGTCCATCCCTTTATGACCACCATGTACCCATCCTCTGATAGCTACTTCCAGCAGGATAATGCACCATGTCACAAAGCTCGAATCATTTCAAATTGGTTTCTTGAACATGACAATGAGTTCACTGTACTAAAATGGCCCCCACAGTCACCAGATCTCAACCCAATAGAGCATCTTTGGGATGTGGTGGAACGGGAGCTTCGTGCCCTGGATGTGCATCCCACAAATCTCCATCAACTGCAAGATGCTATCCTATCAATATGGGCCAACATTTCTAAAGAATGCTTTCAGCACCTTGTTGAATCAATGCCACGTAGAATTAAGGCAGTTCTGAAGGCGAAAGGGGGTCAAACACAGTATTAGTATGGTGTTCCTAATAATCCTTTAGGTGAGTGTATACTGATTCACGAGCTCGGTAGCTAGAGATCTGATTGAGACTCACCCATTGTGTTGTCGAGATGTAGCATGCCAGATTAAACAGCTTCAGACAAATCACAATGCACCAACTTTGAATATGCAAATGAAATTTGAGAGCTACATGAACTACAAAAGAATGGTCCACTCCTTACACAAAGCTATTTTACAACTTCACAGGACACAAGTCTTATGGACTACTCTTTCTTTTCTGGTCACTGAGTCTCTGGTCACTGTATGATTTTACCGTATGCAAAAGAGCAGCGTGAACATTCTTCCAAATATCTTCTTTTGTGTTCGAAAGAAAGAAGACAAATCATACAGGTTTGGAATGACATGAGGGTGAGTAAATGATTTCATTTTTGGGTGAACTATTCTTTCGACATGAACAGCAAGTGTTTAGTACTAGTCAAGCAGGCGTGTCACGTGACGTGAGAGTGGTTGAAATGACCGATGGGAAGTGAAGGTGTACGGCTCGGTGCACAGAGGAGACAGTGAGAATGAAGGAGAGCTCATTTAGAAACCAAACATCATACCCCTGAATTTAAGAGATTGGGTGTAGATACAGATGTAAGATTGCCTGGGTTACCTTCCTGAAGAGAGAGCAAAATGACAGAAATACAGTAAAAAAGTAGATCCTGAGAACGAGAAATAATGGCCTTTGCTTCAAAACTGTGCTGACTGGACTGGGTTCAGGTTAAAGAGGTAAAATTGCTTTTGGAGTTTATGCTGACATGATTTGGCAGAGCACAATAAGTTGTGACAGCAAGATCTGCTGTTTACTGGATAGGCTTTATTCTGACTGAAACCAGTTTTCCTTTTTGTTTGTGCGTAGTTTAACTAAATAAACAGAAAGAAACGAGGAGTTTGGCTTTTAGTAATCTAACAAAACGTGTAGAGAACCGTGTGAGCGTGACTGAAGATAAGCAGGGCAGAGATAGCATGAGGACATGCATTACATGAAAACACAACATACACATTTTGGATGTGCGTTTGTACTCCCTAAAAACATGAGCTGACCTCTAAATGACCTTCACAGTCACTCTCCTAAAAACACAGACACTAATATCCTGAACGGTTTTGTGCTCCAAGCCAGCTGGATTTACAGCTGCAGACAGGCTTCTAGGCTGAACTCGATCTGGCTCAGTTCCTACTCTACCTTCCACCCAAACATATGATCAGTCCACAGCACATAGGCCCTGTTTATTGGCCCTGGTATTAAGATGCGTTTTGGTCAATCGGATCACAAGTGGACGATGCAAATACAGGTGTAAGTGGGGTCTAAAACGTTTTGAGCTTGTCCACTTATGACCCCTTCCAGAGGTAGTCGAAAAAAACATTCGACCGGATTTCTTTCATAGTGTAGATACTCATGTGGTCGAATGTGTTTGAACAGCCTACTCTCCGCCTACTGACCTAATGCGTAAACATTATGGGAAGCCAGACGGGATTTAAAGGGGATGTCTAATGCTATTTCATGCATTCTGACTTAAGCTGCGTTTCCACCACAGGAACTTTCCCCAGGAACTAGGGACTTTGGGGTGGTACTCGGTGTGTTTCGACCGCAGGAACTGGGGTCTAAATGAAGTTCCAGGTAAAAATGTCCCCCCTTAAACGGCCCTGCTCGTGAGGTAGTACTTTTTCAAAGTTCAGGAACTTTCGGGGGTGGGACTTGTGCGCTGAACATGCTGATTGGTTGAGCTCACGCTGCATTTTATTTCAACCTAAAAGTCTGTGCAGTAAGAGTTGTTTGCTATTCGAATCAACAATGGAGTTTAAAAATACGACCAATGGACCGATGACGAGGTTCAGGCTTTATTAAGTTTATTTGCGGAGGACGAAATTCAGTGGGCTCTGGAAAGTCGCGTGCAGTCCTACGTCACCAGACTAATCTTCACGGTACTTTAGACCGTGATGGAAGCGCAGACAGCAGCAGGTCTAGGGGAATAAAAGTTCCTGGGAAAAAAGTTCTTGGGACAAATTGTTCCGGGTAATTTCGGTGGAAACGGGACTTTATTTACACTGTTAAAGAGTTGGATTCTCATGCTAAACATGGCCAAAGTTTCAAAAAACGAGTTGGACGTATAATTGAGTATTTCTGTGCTAAATACACTCCTTCAGGGTTCGTATAAGTTTCGGAAAGTTTTTTTTGTATGACGTCATAAAGGGCGGAATTCCTTATATGGGCAGTTCTCCCAGAAGCGCGCACACACACACACACATCAACGTGCTTCGTTCGGGTTTTGGAAGTCGTCGGCTGCACAGGATTGCATTCGAGAAAGATTTGTCATTTTGTTTTTAGACCACAAAATCAACAATGTCACTAAAGAAGTGTGTTTTTGGTTGTGAGGGAAAGATAACCTTGTTCAGCTTCCCAAATAACCCAGCTTTATGCAAGTGTTGTGCAAGTGTTTCTTTGTTCCCAGCATTTCTGTGACAAATGTTTTATAAACAAGGCCCAATTCGATGCTGGATTTGCAGATCGTTTGAAACTGAAAGATGAAGCAGTCCCAGCGATAAAAGATCCCGGTCATGAGTCAAAACTGCAGACAGTAAGTAAGACTGCATCAAATGTCTGTTTTGTTGGCAATCGGCGCGCAAGTGCATATAATGTGAACAACACGAACGTATAGTGAATCAAAAGTTATCCAAGGATAATGCGATGATGTAGTGTGTGCGGTTGTGCTCGTGACTCTTTAGCTCCGCCCACTGAACGGCTCCAGGAGCTCGACTGTTTTCGGAAAGAAACGGTACAGCGTATCTGTCTTTTATAAATCTGATAAAACTAAATGCTCTTCGAAGATATGAAGGATGCAATACTAGTCTATAGGTACTCAAGATTAACATCAGATTGGCAGAAACTGTGTGTGTTATGTACCCTTTAAACTTTGTTGGCTGGAGACCCAAGTTTGGTTTGAAGACAAAAAACGTACCAAGCACAATGTTCTCTCACCATTCCTGATTTCTAACACACACTCACAGCGTTCAGCGTGGTCTTGCGGAGCAGAAACGAAAGCTGTCGCTCTCCGTATGTTTTTTCATCATCTCTGGGCGCGTTCATGTGTCCAGCACAAGCTTATTTTGTCTATTAGATCGAAAGATCTGAAAAGACCCATACATTTACCCACCCATTGACCCTCCTCTTGATGAAATCAGGACAGAAGTGGTTGAAAGTGGACAAAAGAGACGGATTAAAATACCAGGTGTAAACGGGTATGTGTCTGCCTCGTCCACTTGTGATCCGAGCAACCAAAACGCATCTTAATACCAGGTGTAAACAGGGCCTTAAATGAACACATTGTCTCTTAGAGAACATAGAGGTAGCATAGCTTGTACTGTTTGCCTAAACAACAGAAGTGAAACCTGTACAAAGGTGTCTGGTGAGATGAACTGAATTGTTTCTGGTTAGACATGCATAGCTGGCAGAGTTGTATCCTGCTTCCTTGAAAAAAGGCACCAAAAACAGAACTCAATTTAGCAAAGGCTTCATGTGAAACAAGCTAATATTCTTGTTTAAAACACCAACTTTCTTCCCCACACCTTTCAAAGGTGAGTGAACTGAGAACATTTACCAGCCATACAGTCATTCTTACCATTCTTAAAGGATTAGTTCACTTTAAAATGAAAATTACCCCATGATTTATTCAACCTCAAGCCATCCTAGGTGTGTATGACTTCTATGACTTCTTTCTGATGAACACAATCGGAGTTATATTAATAAATAGCCTGACGCTCCCAAGCTTTATAATGGCAGTGATGGGGTCCATTGAGTTTGAAGCTCAAAAAAGTGCATCCATCCATCATAAACATACTCCACGTTGCTCCGGGGGGTTAATAAAGGCCTTCTGAAGCGAATCAATGGGGAAAATATCCATATTTAAAACTTTATAAAGTAAAATATCTAGCTTCCAGACCACCTTTCGTATTCAACTTACGGAAAAAGCGTAACTGACGCGATGTATGATGTAGGACGTAGAGTAAGCGCTTTGAACTGCGAGAGGCGTTACACTTTCTGCGTAAGTTGAATACGGAAGGCGTTCTGGCGGAAGCTAGATATTTTACTTTATAAAGTTTTAAATATGAATATTTTTCTTACACAAACGCATCACTTCGCTTCAGAAGGCCTTTATTAACCCCCGGAGCCGTTTATGATGTTTAAGTTTATGATGCACTTTTTTGAGCTTTAAACGTAATGGTCCCCGTCACTGCCATTATAAAGCTTGAAAGAGCCAGGATATTTATTAATATAACTCCGATTGTGTTCAACAGAAAGAAGAATGTCATATACACCTAGGATGGCTTGAGGGTGAGTAAATCATGGGGTAATTTTCATTTTAAAGCGAACTAATCCTTTAAGTTAAAAAGTATTTTTTTAAATAGTTATTCTTAAAAAAAAATTTTTTTTTTTCACTGACAATGGAATTATCTGATTCTCAGTCACCAGTCAACAAAGTTAAAATATTTTCTTCAGTATGCAGCTTGATTTGATTTTGAATCATGGATGTCTCTTAGGGTTTCAGTGATACAGCAAGGATCAGACTATTCTTTGTACACTGTGATTTAAACCAATGTAATGTTTCACTTCCTCACCAACAAATGTGCAGCTGTTTTTGGATCATGCTCTTCTTATAAAAGTCTTCCATTACATATTAATGTAAACGATATTTAACAGGAAATAATGTATGGCAGCCCTTGTGAAAAAGAAGTGTGCTTAATTGCATTGAATGTGCACTTCAAATCTTTAAAAATAATATTTTTAAAAAGTGTTCTTGCGAATAATATAATATTAATTAAATAAACAACCACCTAAATGTACTACTTTCATTTCTATGTTTCTGAACACACAAGTGCTAAAAGTACTCTTTAAAAAAAAAAAAAAAATTTTACTTTAAAGTACATTTTAAATCATTACGTTTTAATAATCTTTTGTTATGCTTTAAAGTAGACTTATTTTGATGTGTTGACTAACATACTAAGGCATTCGTAATGTACTTGCTTATAATTTTAACTGTAGTGTGTTATTTGATACTACATTTAAAGTCAATATATTTTAAATGTAGTAAAATACAACTTCAGCATTACAGTAATTATAAATATATTTAGATACATGACAGAAGTTTCATGACATTAAAGTACTATAGGGCTGCAACAAACGATTATTTTGATAATCGATTAGTTGGTCGATTATTTTTTCGATTAATCGGATAAAAGCCCGTTTTTTTATTTTATTGACAAAACACACTATTCCACATCCTGCCCAATGCTGTCCTTCAAACAATCATGCCAGCTGAGTGCTATGAAAGCATACATAGTGAATATATCAAAAATTAACCATGGTTTTACAAAGAATAAAACAAACAAACAAAAAAATTATAATAAATAAATAACAGGGTTATTGTAGTTATTCCATGGTAACCAAAACTTAACCATGGTTTTGCTTCAAATCCATAGTTTAACTATGGTATTTGTGTGGTTATACAAATGGTAATTAATATGCCAAAAAATAATAAAACCATGGTTAATATTGAGTATGTCTGTGCTATACATTATGTGCAAAAAAAGTTACTAAGCAAAAGGACAGTTTAAATCCCTACATTAAAATGATGTTAAAGAAAAACAAAAACACACAAAAAAAACACAAATTCAGTGTTACCAGATTAGAGGAATGTTCTGCAGGAACACACACACACATTTGCTATGGACACAGTAACTGCTACTGTAATTTATTTATCCTGTAAATAGGCTATAAGAAACGTCTTACATTTATATTCAATTACACGCTGTTATCTCTTTACAGTTACTACTCTCATAAAACCATTGAATTACATGACTTTTAAACATAAATTTAGCGTCCAACAGCAGATATTTCAGCTAAATGAATGTTTTTGCGCCGAATATTAATCGTCTCCCTCTCGACTGCGTACTGTCTGTCAGGACGCGCTTTCATGCAAAATGGAAATACTCGCGTGAATTAGTAACATTTACAGATGACGATATAACCTGTAAAATGAACATTTTGCGCTGAGGACGCACACACATCTCATCTGTCAAAGCGCATGACAGGGTATGTTAAACACTAATGCATTTAGCTTGAGGCTCATGTTTTGGGCGCTTGGATCACGTACCTTTCCCGCTGCAGCTCAGCTGTTTCCACTTCACTATTTTTAGATGCATTTTGTCCATAGAAATGCGTTATTCAGTGCTGTAATTTGGCGCGACTGGTGGAAGTTTTGCGCGCACAGAGGGCAGACCCGACTAATCGATAATGAGATATGTATATATATATATATATACTTAATCCTACTTAAGAGATTTGATTGGATCATCAAAAATCATTGGAGGTGAAAGCTATTACATTTTGATGAAAGATTATGATTGTTTTCTTTAGAATAATGTGCACTGATAAATTCTGCACATTAAGACAAGAGAAAATTATCAAGTGGATACATTTTGATTTCATGATCACTAACAATAATAAACAGCTATTTAAAATATCTATAAAAAGATTTATAACATTCTGTCTTATGTTGCTCGATCTAGATTTACGTCCACTCTCAATATGAATGAGGTGTAAGCAGACCTGCTGTATGGTTTTGGAGGCTTTGGGTGGACTCTCTCTCAGCGGGACCTTTCCAAAGAGTTTCCATCCGGGTGCACTCTGGGCCTCCCTCTGCTTTCTGGAGAACAAATTTCTGCCAAAGGCATCATCACAGAGCATCTGTCAAAATCTGAAGACAATACACTGAAAACAAGTGCAAGTGCCCAAGCCAGTTTTGAATGTTGATAACCCTGATAGGATAAGTCACTGACTGTGTGGCACATGACTTGAGAGGAATGCCACGACAGCCTGTGAACTGAGATAAAGCACAAAGCTTATTCAAACACAAAGCATGACATTTTAAAAAAACGTTCCTCTTTTTTGCAGGCGTTGCCAGAAGCAAAG
This sequence comes from Coreius guichenoti, assembly GCA_039654105.1. Lineage (NCBI taxonomy): Eukaryota > Metazoa > Chordata > Actinopteri > Cypriniformes > Gobionidae > Coreius > Coreius guichenoti. The sequence continues at coordinate 6,141,490 of CM077187.1, forward strand.
CTTTTGAGCTGAGATCAGATCTACGACAGCTGTAACAAGTATCGTAAGATATGATGAAATTCATAGTCAGTTCAATAACTGGAAGACGATAGAATCCTTGTCCAAACCTGTTATGTGTTGAACAAAGGCATTTATTTCGAAGCAACGTGACAGTTTAAAGGGACAGTCCAGCTAAAAGTAAAATTTTATTATCATCAATTACTTACGCCATGTCATATTATTTAGTTTGTTCCATGAAACACAAAAGAAAAAGCTTAGCAGAATGTCCTATCTGCACTTTTCCATGCAGTGAAAGTGGATGTTGATTTAGTACTTCCATGGCGCTTTTTTGTCGTTTTGGAGCTTGGGAATATAATATCACCATCCACTTTTGTTGTGTGGAAAAGAACAGCTTATTAACATTTCCTTTTGTATTTCATGGAACCAAGAAAATAATACAGAATTGTAATGAAACGTGGGTGATTACATCATAAAATGTTTGATTTTGGGTAAAATATACCTTTAAATGAACAATCCAGTTTTACAAACTCTAGAAGAAAAAAAAAAAAAAAAAAATCACTGTTTAAGGCATTCATCTTTGACATTCATCTTTCAGAAAAATACAATCGGAGTTATATTAATAAATGTCCTGTCTAATCCAAGCTTTATAATGGCAGTGAATGGCGGCCCAAAATTTAAAGCCCAAAAAAGTGCATCCATCCATTATAAAGGTAATCCATGCTGCTCCGGGGGGGTTAATAAAGGCCTTCTGGGTTTGTGTAAGAAAAATATCTATATTTAAAACTTTATAAAGTAAAATATCTAGCTTCAGGCGGACCGCCTTCCGTATTCAAATTACGAAGAAAGTGAAACGCCTCTCGCAGTTCAAAACGCCTGCGCTACATCCGAAGTCAACGTCACACCAGTTACGCTTTTTTACTTTATAACGTGTTAAATATGGATATTTTTCTTACATAAACCCATCGGTTCGCTTCAGAAGGTCTTTATTAACCCCCCGGAGCCATATGGATTACCTTTATAATGGATGGATGCACTTTTTTTGGGCTTTAAATTTTGGGCCACCATTCACTGCCATTACAATGCTTGGATTAGACAGGCAGTTTTTTAACATAACTCCGATTGTATTTGTCTGAAAGATGAATGTCATATACACCTAGGATGGCTTGAGGGTGAGTAAATCATGGGATCATTTTCATTTTTGGGTAAACTATCCATTTAATTATTAATATTTGCAATTATTAATAATGCAATTAACATGCAGAATAAAAACAGAAAAATTACATCAGAGAGAGGACCCCTGTAGACCCTTATGAATGTGTGAAAAAGTCAATAATTCCCTTAAAATAACAGATAATTTGACCTTTTTTGATAAGGCAAGATTAGTTCAGGTTGTAAAATGTCAATGTGACATTTATAAATAATAATTCATGATGTGTAGAAAATGTTTTGCCTTGAAAAAAAAACAAAACAAAAAAAACAAATATATATATATATAAGCTTATTTTGAAAATAACAATTAGGATGTGTGTGCACTCACATGTATTGAAGGTGTAAAAAAAAAATGTTATTTTTTTTACTTTTTTAACTTTATATAAAAATGGTCAAAACCATATAAAAAAAAATTTAAAAAAAAGTCTAGATTTTTTGTTTCATTATCATAAACAGTCTTATTTCTAATTAACTCATACATCATCTTTAAAACAATCTAATTATCTTTCTGATAAGCTGGAAATAATATGTACCTATGATTTGTGGTTCTCATATTTAGCGATTTTCTAAAAAGGTATCTTAGATAAAGCAAAATTGTAGAGCATGCCAATACCTGCTAAAGATGTCCGAGATGCCGTGTTTCCTCTGGCTGAGAGTCAGATCTGCGGCAGCTACACTCAACACACCAGGGATGTTGTCTGGGGCGCTCTGACGTCGGCTGATTTCATAAGTGTTCCTGGAATTCAGACTCACGTCCATGAACCTTAAGTCATCAGGTCCATCTGATGTGGAAAAGGTCTCGTCATCATCTGGACTGAGAGGAGGAGAGTCAGTGTTGAAGAAAGAGCTAGATGAAAACGTCCTGAGAGAGTGTTTTGGAGTTGACGGACTGGCTGGCTCTCCTTCATCACCATGCGCTGACTTGAACACCGAATCCTGGGCATCTGAACAGCGGTTGGTCGATCTGTCCTCAGCTCCATCTTGAGATGGTAGAGTTACTTCAGACTGGTTTATCAGAGACGTAGAAGAAACAGCATCAACGGCACCACCTTTGGAATCTGCTGACAGTTCACCGTTTGCCATCATACGGTCATCTTTAGAATTCAAGCAGCTTTTTGCAGGATGAGATGAATTTGGAAAGTCACGTTCAGTCACTTCATGTTCATTGTGGCTTGCATGTCCATTTGGGAGCTTAGTGCCACATGGCTGGGTATTGGTCTGATGTTGTACTTTATCACATGACTCTGGCACCTCGTGGTCCTGGCTTCCCTGCGATTGGTCTTTCTCTCTCTGCGCTGTACCAGTGTGAGAGAACATACCTTGCATTATGTTCTCCTGCCTGTCTGTAACATCTGAGATGCGGGGAGGTGGTCTGCCTTCATCAGCACCCCTGCCTCCAGAGGAAGATGACTCCACCATCAGCTTCACAGGTGAATCTACAGAAAGCCCACTATGCTTGGAGATGACACTGCACTTCTGGACCCCACTGGGTGGATAACCTAAAATAAAACCAATTTGAATTGGTGCTTTCAAAATATACACAGTAAAATACTGGTTCAAATCCTGCCAAGCGCTCTACCTAGCAGACAGCATTTTAGGATGTGATGGGAAAGTTTGGAATGTTTGATTCAGTATTTTAGACATTAAGGATGTATTTGGAACATCTGATCAAGTATTTCTGAACATCATAGGTGTGTTTGGAACATTTGATTCACTATTTTGGGGCATCATACTGTATAATCAAACTTCATAATCTCTAGATTATTCAATATTTCGGACATCATAACAGCTTTTTTTAAACATGATAACATTTTAAAATGTTTTATGTTCAGTTTGTTTAACATCATCACATTTAGAAAGTTTGACTCAGTATTTTGGGGTATGATCAAACATTCAATTCAAGCATGCGATTCGCTACTTTTGGGCACTGTTGGACTTGAATGTTCTTTTCAGATTTTTTGAACACCAAAATGTTGGAAATGTTCTATTCATGTTCATCATAATCGCGTTTGTAGCGTTTGGTTTGAACATTCAATTCAGCAGCCTAGATGAGCATTAGAATCAAGTTTGGAATGTTCGATTCAGTATCATAATTCCATTTGGAACATTGTATTGGTACATCCAATTTCGATTTTCTTTGAACGTCATAACAGTTTGGAATGTGTAAATTCAGCTTTGTTGAACATCATAATCAGGTTTAGAATGCTTGATATAGTATTTTGGGGCATGATAGAACATTCCATCCATGCATTCGATTCCACATAATCGCGATTGTAACGTTTGGTTCGAACCTTCGATTCAGCAGCCTAGCTGAGCATTAGGATCAAGTTTGGAATGTTCGATTCAGAGTTTTGTTGCATCGTAATTCCATTTTTTAATCGTGACTGTAACGTTTGATTCGAATATTCGATTCAGTTTGTTTAACAACATTATTGTATTTAGAAAGTCTGATTCAGTATTTTGGGGCATGATAAAACATTCAATACAAGCATGCGATTCAGTACTTTTGGGCCCTGTTGGACGAATGTTCAATTCCGATTTTATGAACATCAAAATGTTGGAAATGTTCTATTCAGCATTTTGGGCATCATAATCGCGTTTGCAACATTTGGTTCGAACATTTGATTCAGCAGCCTAGATGAGCAATAGAATCAAGTTTGGAATGTTCGATTCAGTGTTTTGTTGCATCATAATTCCATTTTGAACATCATAACAGTTTGGAACGTGTAAATTCAGCTTTGTTGAACATCATAATCACGGTTAGAATTCTCGATAGTATTTTGAGGCATGATAGAACATTCCATCCGTGCATTCGATTCCGCATAATCGCGATTGTAACGTTTGATTCGAACATTCGATTCACCTTAGCTAAGCATCAGAATCAAGTTTTGGCATTTTGTGTCATGACAGGCGCCGCGTCTGAACAAAAACTCAATTCAGAACATCCCCAACGCGTGTTGAAGCCTATAAATGCTGTCTAGGTAGACAGCTCATTAATGTTTTAAGACACAGCCATTACTGTCAATATGCACACTATGATAGCAAGATACTGTACATACATACCCATCGGCCGCAGCCCAATTCCTGATGGTAGCACGGATGACCTCTACTGTAGACCCCTTTGAAACCACCCAATGAGGAATGTTTTTATCTCAGTTTGCTCTCACATAAAGGAAACAACGTTATATCTATACGGGTCCATCCTCAGTCTTTTCCATCTCATTCAAAATCCTCTTGTGTATTGACAGCCAAAGCGCTGTAGTTCAGTGTTGGACTCCGCACTTCTTTTTTCCCCATGCCACCTATTTAGACTGTCCTCCAACATATTAACAGGGTAAATATTAATAGCATGCAAATAATGTGACTTAACAGACATGCCCGTTAAAACATAAGCGCTTCCCTGACTCAGACCGGTAGATGTCCGTATCCTGACCATAATCCGAAGCCATCTTGAAATTCCAGTGACGTCATTTGATGATTTACTAACAGGAGACTCCACGCGCCCCCTGCTGGACATTCAATAACACGCATTGAGATGATGCAGGCGAGGCTACACACATACATATTATACTGTACAGACAGAATACACACACACACTACATAATTATTTGTTGATCCCACATTAAACTGTGTTTCACAACTTTAAATTGCACACAACTGTCAACAGTAATTGTTCATTCACCAAAAAAACATTTAGGGAAGACCGGAATTTCTCAGAGATTTTCTGTAACAAAATAAATCATGAAACAGCACAACTGTAAAAGCTAAAATACATAAACATCAAACAATTGTTTTGGCTTACGAATATCGTAATTAATATGTTTAATTGTTTTAATTATGCAAGTCCAATTTAGAGCAATTTTCTCAATCGCTTTGGCTCAATTCTCGAATGAGAAAAAATAAGTTGAGAAAAACGTATTGTTTCTCAAAACAATAAGTTCATATCTCTGAACAACTAGTTTCTTGTTCACATCAGATTAGAATTTGTTGTTGATTTAAGCAAACTGCATTTGTTTTGGCACAAGTGTGCAAAAGAGTACAATTGTCTATGATTTGCACAATGATTAAATGCACATGCTTTTTGATCAAAACTGATGAGTTGATTCTCAGTGAAACTGTCAAACTCTTCACAACTTATAAACATTCTTTCATCGTGTGATCCATCACATTCAACATTTTCCCTTCAGTGATCAAAATCTCTTAGACATGTTATATTCTATAAATATTTATGACATGGAATGTTTGTTAAATTATATATATGGAGTTTTTACCACTATTTTTGAACATGGAGGAACATCACAACCCTGAACATCAGTACTCATTCGTACATATTTGTACTTACTCATTTGTGTTTATACAGTACATTTATTTTTGTAGAACTGTGTTTCATGTAAAATGAAAATTCTTGTAATGGAAGAGCGATAGGAAGATATATAAGAAGATATGTATGTGTTAGAGAAAGACATAATAGAGTGTGTCAAAAATGAACAAACTGTGAATTTTAAGCTTACATGTAACACATTTCTTCAAAAAACACATGTACTGTATAAACACAAATGATCATTTTCTTTTTGTGTACTACATTATTGACTTTTCCCAGTCAATTTTTACCTACTGTCTGAATCTGTATTTACAGTAAAAAGCTCAGTGTGATACTCAAGAGCATTCAGACAAAACTGACATTATTGTACAGAATAGAAAGCTAAAAAAAAGATTAAAATAAATAAAATAAACAACATAAAATTTGTATATAACAAATATTTCCATGGTGAAAAAACATCTAATCATTTTGAGCAGTGTGGCTCACACAATGACAAAAACACTTTTTATTTTGGTGGCATTTTCTGACACAATAACTAGGTTTTGAAGCATGAATTAAATGTTTTGAGTGAGTAACTACATTTTACAGACATGCAATAGAGTTCTGATGTTCCAGCAAACAGTTGAACTTACAGTTTAGAGAATGTTAAGACAATGTTAAGAATGTTAAGTTTTGAAAAATGTGCCACAGCGATTGAGAAAAACTGTAAAAGTTTAGCATATGCATCTATTAGCTTTATGATAGATAGACAGACAGACAGACAGACAGACAGATAGACAGATAGATAGACAGACAGATAGACAGACAGATAGATAGACAGAATGTTAAGACGGTTTTGAAAAATGTGCCACAGCGATTGAGAAAAACTGTAAAAGTTTAGCATATGCATCTATCAGCTTTATGATAGACAGACAGACAGACAGACAGATAGATAGATAGATAGACAGACAGATAGACAGATAGATAGATAGATAGATAGATAGATAGATAGATAGATAGACAGACAGACAGACAGACAGACGATGATAGATAGATAGACAGACAGACAGACGATGATAGATAGATAGATAGATAGATAGATAGATAGATAGATAGATAGACAGACAGACAGACAGACAGACGATGATAGATAGATAGACAGACAGACAGACAGACAGATAGATATACAGACAGACAGATAGACAGATAGATAGACAGACAGATAGACAGACAGACAGACAGACAGACAGACAGATAGATAGATAGATAGATAGATAGATAGATAGATAGATAGATAGATAGATAGATAGACAGACAGACAGACAGCTAGACAGCTAGACAGACAGACAGATAGATAGATAGATAGACAGACAGACAGATAGACAGACAGACAGGTAGATAGATAGATAGATAGATAGATAGATAGATAGACAGACAGACAGACAGACAGACAGACAGACAGACAGACAGACAGACAGATAGATAGATAGATAGATAGATAGACAGACAGACAGACAGACAGACAGATAGATAGATAGATAGATAGATAGATAGATAGATAGATAGCATTTTTTTACAGTTATATAAACATGTTTACAGTGTAAAGACAGAACCCATGTTTGCCATCTTGAGGTGGAGCTGCTTTCTATCTTATTTATCTCCAACCCAGTGAGCGCACTCAGTTATGTCGTACCCCACTGAACCAACCCCCCCCCCCCCAACTCTCTCTCTCTCTCGCTCTCTGTGCCACTGCATATAGCATCAAACTCAATATTTTTTTCAGCAGCGAGAGTGCATTGTTCCCTCTTATGCACTATTCAGAAGGAACGCGCTGCACATAAATACTATATCGAGAGCTTTTGGAAAAGAGCTTCAGTGTGAAACAGAGAAACTAGTGAGGAGCCACTTGAAAATGATATATTTGATTTGTGTCCGGAGAAAGCCCCATGGAGAGCGATGGTGCTGAAAGGGACAGCTCCGGTGTGGGTGTCCGCGCGCTGACGGGCTGCGCTCTCTGCGCTCTCATCCTCTCCACGCTGCTGGGGAACACGCTCGTGTGCGCCGCCGTCATCAAATTCAGACACCTCAGATCCAAAGTCACTCATTTTTTCGTCATATCCCTGGCAGTTTCGGATCTCTTCGTGGCTGTTCTGGTCATGCCGTGGAAGGCTGTCTCTGAGGTGGCCGGCTGCTGGCTCTTCGGGAGCTTCTGCGACACTTGGATAGCTTTTGATATTATGTGCTCAACGGCGTCTATACTCAACCTGTGCATCATCAGTTTGGACAGATACTGGGCCATCTCGAGCCCCTTCCGTTACGAGCGTAAGATGACCCAAAGGGTGGCGTTTGTAATGATCGCGATGGCGTGGACACTTTCTGTCCTGATCTCTTTCATCCCCGTCAGACTGAACTGGCACAGGGCTTTGGATCATAACGCGCCTTTAAACCTCTCCATACTTTCGGAGGACTGCACTGCGACTCTGAACAGGACTTATGCCATTGCATCTTCACTTATAAGCTTCTACATCCCTGTTATAATCATGATAGGAACATATACACGAATCTATCGGATCGCACAAACGCAGATCCGAAGGATCTCCACTTTGGAAAGGGCAGCCGGACACATGCAGAACAACCAAGACTGCGCGAGCGAACAGTCGCTGAAAAGCACGTTTAAGAAAGAAACTAAGGTGTTAAAAACACTTTCCATCATCATGGGGGTGTTTGTGTTCTGCTGGCTGCCCTTTTTCGTCCTTAACTGCATCGTGCCATTCTGTGACCTGGACACTCTTGGAGACTCTCTGTGCGTGAGCAGCACCACTTTCAACATCTTTGTGTGGTTCGGATGGGCCAATTCGTCGCTCAACCCGGTCATCTACGCGTTCAACGCAGATTTCCGCAAAGCCTTCACCACTATTCTGGGTTGCAACCGACTCTGCGCGTCTTCTGCGGTGGAGACGGTGAACTTCACCAACGAGCTGGTGTCCTACCATCACGACACCACTCTGCTCCACAAGGACGCGCAGGGTGTTTCCGACCCGCAGAGCCTGGCTCTGGTCCCCGGTCACGGGGAGCACATGGACTTACCTTTCGACAAGGTCTCGGTCGCGTCCGATTCGTCTCGTATCCAAAGGAACGCGCTGCTGCCGGCACTAGAGCAGCAGGAGGGAGAGATGGAGATTTCCCTGGACATGATGCCCTTCACCTCCACAGCACTGAGCGACTGCTGTGGGATTCCGGGTCAGATTGAGGAGTGTTGAGTCTGACCTCATTTCACACGAACCTATTTATAGCATCAGAATTAATATGCGCAATATGACCTCATTTCATTTTACATGCACTCAAAAAATACTTATGCATACATTTTAAATTTATGCATTTGAATTGCATATAAAATTCCCATCCTTTTGGAGTTTTAACATAAACAAGCTAATAAACAATGTATTTTTCAATCAAATGCGTAAGATTTTTCATCATGCATATTATTAACTATTTGCATCTAATTGGTTTTATTTAAATATTTTGCATGTATTCAAACAGAAGAATCATTATGGCTATACAGTGGGGAGAACAAGTATTTGATACACTGCCGATTTTGCAGGTTTGCCCACTTACAAAGCATGTAGAGGTCTGTAATTTTTATCATAGGTACTCTTCAACTGTGAGAGACGGAATCTAAAACAAAAATCCAGAAAATCACATTGTATGATTTTTAAGTAATTAATTAGCATTTTATTGCATGACATAAGTATTTGTGATATCTTAAGGTGATAAGGTGAGATCTTGCATGGTGCCCCAGACCGAGGGAGATTGACCGTCATCTTGAACTTCTTCCATTTTCTAATAATTACGCCAACAGTTGTTGCCTTCTCACCAAGCTGCTTGCCTATTGTCCTGTAGCCCATCCCAGCCTTGTGCAGGTCTACAATTTTATCCCTGATGTCCTTACACAGCTCTCTGGTCTTGGCCATTGTGGAGAGGTTGGAGTCTGTTTGATTGAGTGTGTGGACAGGTGTCTTTTATACAGGTAACGAGTTCAAACAGGTGCAGTTAATACAGGTAATGAGTGGAGAACAGGAGGGCTTCTTAAAGAAAAACTAACAGGTCTGTGAGAGCCGGAATTCTTACTGGTTGGTAGGTGATCAAATACTTATGTCATGCAATAAAATGCAAATTAATTATTTAAAAATCATACAATGTGATTTTCTGGATTTTTGTTTTAGATTCCGTCTCTCACAGTTGAAGTGTACCTATGATAAAAATTACAGACCTCTACATGCTTTGTAAGTGGGCAAACCTGCAAAATCGGCAGTGTATCAAATACTTGTTCTCCCTACTGTAGCTGTGGAAAAAGCAATAAAAAAAGTTTAAATGTATGAGATTGGAAGAAATTAGATTTATGATAAATATATAAACCTGGTTATTAAACACATTCAGTTTATTAGCACTATTGCCTAAAGCTTAGGCTACCCGTTTCATTATGTATAACTGACAAATATGCATCACAGTAAGTTGATTAGTTTATGGAAATTGTTTATGCAATTCAAATATATATATCAATTTCAGCAGTTCTAAATTTGTCAAAAAAGGTCACATTTCATTTAGAATAAAACACTTTATTTTATTAAAATAATCTAATTTCAAAGCTTGAAGAAATTGATAGCTGGGGTCCAAAAGTGTGAGAAAAATTATATTTTTATAAGAAATAATATTAACATAACAGTTTGAATGAAGAATTGAATGAAAAAATGAATGTGAGAATCACCATGATTTTTCAAAAGTTTGTTTTGATGTTTATATTAGATTTTGCATGCCAGATTTTCAGTATAGAATTTTGGAGGCCACTGTATAACTGAAAAAGATACAAAAAAATCTGATTAGATCACAAAATTCAATCTTGAATAAATCTGGATCAAATTGTCAATTTGTGTTGTTCAAAACTTTTTTAGTAAGATTGGGATTCCTTTGATCCAGAAAAATCTGGATTATCCCGATCCCAGCAGAAAGATGGATTTCAGGAACAAAAATGTAATAAAACTTATACAAAATTTGTATCATGTAATATATACATACATTTATATTTTTATTTTGCTCTTGATTAGTTTAACCTTTAAAGAAATAAAGTAGACATAGACATTAGGGGCCAGTTGTTCAAAAGTAATCCGGCTATCGGATTGGATCAAATCTTGAAAATGGGTTGTTCCAAAGAAAAAAAGGATTCTGAAATCAGATTAGATCACAAAATCCAATCTTGGTTTTGATCGGGATCAAATCATCAGTTTGTGTAGGTCAAACCTTTTAGTAAGATTGGGATACCTTTGATCCAAAAAAATCAGGATTATATTGATCCCAGCAGAAGGGTGGATTTCAGGAATAAAAATGTAATAAAACTTTAAAACTGGTCAAAAAATACAATATTTGTATCATATAATACACAAACACATTATTTTATTTTGCTCTTGATTAGTTAATTGTTGAAGTAATAAATTAGAAGTAGACATTATTAGGCTACCTATTAAGCCTTTCGGTAGCCTACAGTAAAAGTAAAAAAGATTTTGGAGCCATAAAATAATCCCCAAACAGCTGTAAATATCAAACAAAAATATTATATTAAATTTAAAGTGTTTTTTTATCACTTTTTTTCATACAATTATAAGAGATGAACCAGTCAAAAGTTCTTTGCAAGCGAACGCAAGGTTTCTCGGGTGAACGCTATGCAAAACTTTTCTGAGAGAACAAGCATTGAATTTTTTTTCAACTCATATTTTTTTCCATCACCATGTCCCTTTAGGGGCACCGTAGAGCACTAGTAATCCAGATTTGGTAATCTGAAAAGGTGTGTATCTGGATCAGGGTGATCCAATCCAATTTTGCTTTGAAAAACCGGCACAAAAGTAAAATGGATTACCTGATCCTGGATAGCAAAACATGGGATTTCCAAATCCAGATCATTCTGATCCAGATTAAATTTTTTGAACAACTGGCCCTAAGTGCTTTTTATCACTGTTTGTAAACTACATTGGCACAATCATAAGAGATGACCCAGTCAAAAGTTCTCTGCGAGGGAATGCAAAGTTTCTCGGGTGAACGCTGCACAAAACTTTTCTCAGAGAACGCAAAAGCATTTAAATATTTATCTCATATTTTATTTTCATCACCATGTCCCTTTAGGGGCTCCGTAGAACACTAGTAATCCAGATTTGGTAATCTGAAAAAGTGTGTATCTGGATCAGGGTGATCCAATCCAATTTTGCTTTAAAAAAAACAGCACAAAAGAAAGATGGATTACCTGATCCTGGATAGCAAAACATGGGATTTCCAAATCCAGATCATTCTGATCCAGATTAAACTTTTTGAACAAGTGGCCCTAGGCTATTAAACCATTCAGTACAGCAAAGTAAAAATAGATTTTGACACCATAACATAATCTCCCAAACAGCAATATCAAACAAAAATAATATATTTACTATTAAGTGTTTTTTTTAAATCATATACATATACTATTGGCTCAATCATCAGAGATGAACCAGTTAAACGTAGTTTCTAACAGCTGAATCCCTTATTGCATGTATATCTATTTGTTTTTGTTGTGGATCACATGAGGGGCTACGGAAACTCTAAAGTGACATGGTGATGGGGAAAAAATATGAGATGGGAGGAAAAATGAATTTTAATGCTTTCGCGTTCTCTTGCAAATGTTTTGTGTTCCCCGAGAAACTTTGCATTCACTCTCAAAACTTGAGTTCTTTGCGAATCAACGTAACGCTTCTTGGGGGAATGCAAAAGCATTAAAATATATACTTTGTCTCAAATTTCTTATTTTTCTATCACCATGTCCCTTTAGTCCTTCTGTGGGGGTCTGATTGTTTAAAGGAAATTGAAAATGGAAGGGGATGTTTTATGTGGTTTTCTTTATATTCAAATAAAACACTCAAAGTGACCCACATTGACTCTTCAAATATCTGTTGCTCTTTATAGCTAGCAGCCTACATTGTGAAAAACCCCATTTGAAGCACTGGTATACCAGATTTGGTAATCTGAAAAAGAGTGTATCTGGATCAGGGTGATCCAATACTATTTTTTTCCAATTACCTGATCCTGGATAGCAAAACATGGGATTTCCAAATCTAGATATTTCTGATCAAGATAAAACTCTTTGAACAACTGGGCCCTGATGTCAGATATAGTCACAATTTATTGTAAAGTTGTTTTTGAAGTATAATGAGGAATGTTATTCCCCTAATACACATAAGAGCCGTATCATTACATGCCGACTCCAAAAACAACAGTTAAAGGTGCACTGTGTAAATTTTAGTGGCATCTAGCGGTGAGGTTGTGAATTGCAATCACCTACCGCTCACGCCTCGTTTTGAAGCACATAGAGAAGCTACGGTGGCCGACACAGGACAAAGATGTCGTCGTCTGAGACAGCAGAGAGTACCTAGCGCTCTGTAGAGCAGTTTGTCCATGACGGCGCAAAATGGTGACTTCACTGTAAGGGGACCCGCGGTGTATGAAGATAGAAATGGCTCATTCTAAGGTAATAAAAACATAACGGTTCATTATGTAAGGTCTTTATACACCACTGAAAACATAGTTATGTATATTACATTGCATTTCTGTCAATAGATCCTCATAAATATTACACACTGCACCTTTAAGAGAACTGTCAGTTTCTGTGCCACTTTAGATGTGCCACAGTCATTCTAGAACTTTGTCTGAAAATAACTAACAATGTCATTATGCTTTTCATGTTTTTAAAACAGACCACAGTATCCAATACTGTATTGTCATAATGCTGAGAACTGCACACATCTACTATAATGAGGCGCTCATCAGAAACAAAACATTTCTGCCATATTAAAAGACTTGATAACACAAAATGCGGAAAAAAGCTTGGAGTGGGTCCCTGTTGTGTTTAGATGCAAATCTGAAGAGGCTTGTTAAAGATAATTGCTCATTTAATTACCACAGCTATTAAGAGATGAAGTATGCTGTAATAGGTGCCACTTGGGAGCAAAAAAAGAAGATAAAGAAAATGTCAAGCCTTTAATCAATGAAACCTGCAAAGACGAACACACACACACACACACACATACTCCAAGTAATCTTCGTGGAAACTTTGAGGTCATAATGCCCTGTGTAAACTCTTGAACTTACACAAAAAGCTATTAGTTCAGCAATTTATTCATGGTGCAGTACCATTTCTGTTCAAGGTAATGACTGCATATGACGAGGAAGGATTTAGGACCAAGCACAAGGGGAAATAAAAAGCTGGAAGAAAAGTAATTGGATGCTAAATTTACCTTCACACAGTATAAGTGAATTGTCTATTTGCTGAGAGTGCTTTTTGACCATCTCTTACACTAACCCTAAATTCGAGTAAATACACTGAGTGGTCACTCCAAACTCCTTTAGGGCACATATTTATTTCACACACAGAAAGTAGTTGTCACATGTGGGTGCTATAGATATCACACAAAGGAAACAGTTTTTAATCCAATAATCCACAGAATACATAGGAGAATCACAGGGGAAACACATCCACTTAACCAAGAAGAAACCAGACAAAGAACTGAGCAAAATAGGGAGTACACAGACTAAATGAGTTAATTAATTGAGCAACAGGTGATTGGAATAATTAACCAAGGGAACAAACTAGCACACAGGAAGCTAAGGGTGCATCTAAATCAGCTCCCTAGTTCAGTAGTCAGGGCACTGATCAGGGAGTCGTCCATTTTAAGGGCTGTCTCAATCGCAGAATCCTTCCAGTGCACTGAAACATTTACTCCCTAAAAAGTCCCACAATGCACCGGGAAAACCAGGGAGCTTTGATGCTCACTATGTTCCATTAACGGAAGTTCTGAAGCGCGAAACTTAAATCATGTGAGCCAACTCACTACATATAACGACACGCGATAGATGTTTTTAAAAATACAAACCATTATTTTATTATATTTCACCACAAACATACATCGCTAGACAGGTAATGAACATAATCTACCTAACATTTATAATTTATTTACAGCTGAAATGTTGCATTTATATACATAACAAGCAAAGTACTTATCATAATGTACTTTAAATAACATTACAAGTAATGTCAGACCGATATCAGCTCTGCTGTTGTTCATAAATACCAGTAGTGATGTTGTACAATGATGGCGTTGTCACGTTGCCGGAAATAGAGTCATCAGTGTTCCAATGTGTAGTGAGCCAGTGTCCTTTACTGTCCTTACCAGTGCCCGAATTTGTGAACACGATATACTGATTCAAATCAGTCAAATACTGGTCAAATGACAGGGCATGTTACAGTTGTAATTGTTTTATTGATTTCTAAGAGTCTATACATGCATGCAGTTTGACGCCAGACATTGAAATGACACCACACACACACACCCCTTTAAAATATAAAATCTGTCTTGATGTGCACTTCAAGCTGTCTTGAGTGATTTTCTGTAAGACAAACCTGTGTCAGCACGTACAGCTTTGAAAGCTATTATTTGTCCATATATCGGCTTCTTTTGGGCTGGAAAAGGAATAGCTAGAAAACCTCTGAAATTGTTGAGCCCAAGTTATGTAAACAGCAAAGAGAGCAATCGAAAAGACTTCATTTTTCAGTCTTTCAACAATTTGTGTGACCAAAAAATGCTTGTTTTGATTAAAAATTTGGTAAATAATAAAGCAATGATGTGGTCTTTTCCTTACACTATTAAAATGGTAACAGGTTTCAATTGTTAACACAAGTTAACACAAATTAGTTTACATGAACTAACTATAAAAAATATGTTTTTATTAATTTTAACATTTACTAATACATTATTAAAATCAAAAATAGCATGTTACTATTTAATAGAACTGAGCTACCATGAACTAACAATGAATAGTTGTATTTTTATTAAATAACTTTAACAAAATAACAAACGTATTGTTCAGTTTTAATTAATGCATTAACTTATGTTAAAGGGATAGTTCAAGCAAAAATGAAAATTACCCCATGATTTACTCACCCTCAATCTTTCAGACGAATACAATCTGAGTTATATTAATAAATGTCCTGGCCTAATCCAAGCTTTATAATGGCAGTGAATGGCGGCCCAAAATTTGAAATTCCAAAATCCATCCATTATAAACGTACTTCACACGGCTCCAGGGGGTTAATAAAGGCCTTCTGAAGCGAATCGATGGGTTTGTGTAAGAAAAATATCCATATTTAAAACTTTATAAAGTAAAATATCTAGCTTCCGGCGGACCGCCTTCCGTATTCAACTTACGCAGAAAGTGTAATGCCTCTCGCAGTTCAAAACGCTTACGCTACATCCGACGTCACACGTTGCGTCAGGTACGCTTTTTTCGTAAATTGAATACGGAAGGCGTTCTGGCGGAAGCTAGATATTTTACTTTATAACGTGTTAAATATGGATATTTTTCTTACACAAATCCATTGATTCGATTCAGAAGGTCTTTATTATATCATTGGATATAATTCCTTGTTGTTTATACTGCTAAATATAACTTACTCAAAAACATATATTGTCTACTACTGCCTATCAAATTACATTAGACATCGCTAGCTTTTAATCCAAATCACTAATACAACGCATTAGCATTTCGCTAGCCTGTTAGCCTGGCATCCGGGTCTCCTGTTTCTCTCTTGCGCGCCTTTTTCGAGTCCATCAAACAACTGTAGTGAGTTGGATTAGTCAACAAACACGGTAAGCCATGTCATCTTCTCCTGTTATTGTCACTTGCACTGCCTGTTACATGTTTAGCATAACCTATCGAGAACCGGTTCCATTTTAGAACGGCTTCTCGCGATAATGAACTAACTTCGCTTCCTCGTCTTTTTTCATAGCACACGAACGGACACATACACACACAATATGTCGAAATATTCTCGTAAACACAGCTGGTTATGTCTTAAGACAGAGAAGAAAAGATGAAAACGTATGTGTAATCCGTCTGATCTGTGTGCAGCTCTTAAAGTGATGGCAGATTTTCCAGATGCCGTCTCTATGACAACATTAATCAAACAAAAGACAACGAGAAAACTCACTCGCTGTTCTAGACAGAATATAATTGAACTATTTGTAATGTATAGCCTATATTTTATTAATAAAGTGCAGTGTTGTTTTACATTTGATTATACAGTTTCTGTACCTGAATATCTGAAAATGTTTATTTCTTTCTATATTTATATCTTTGCTCAATTGTATTTATTTGTGCAATTGATAATTTATTTGTTCTTTTTTAATTACTGAGTGTCTTTAATAATGCTTGAAATTTATATTAGTTAGGCTAGTTGTTTTTCCTCTGGTATTTTTAAACCATAGGCAAAAGTTCCTTGTGTAAGTGTTCTTAGCCTGTTGATTTTTGTTCATGGTATTCAGCTCCTATGACATGTTCTACAATAAGACTTAGAATAAATGTGAATGATATCTATGTTTTTTTTGTTTTTTTTTACCTTATTGGAATCGAAATTAGGAATCGATAAGAATCAGAATCGATAAGCAGAATCGGAATCGTTAAAATTCAAACGATACCCATCCCTAATAAAGACATGGATGAGCGCATTTGGTGTGGAGGAACTTGACTGGCCTGCACAGAGTCCTGACCTCAGCCCGATAGAACACCTTTGGGATGAATTGGAGCGGAGACTGTGAGCCAGGCCTTCTCGTCCAATATCAGTGCCTGACCTCATAAATGCGCTTCTAGAAGAATGGTCAAAAATTCCCATAAACACACTCCTAAACCTTGTGGAAAGCCTTCCCAGAAGAGTTGAAGCTGTTAGAGCTGCAAAGGGTGGGCCAACTCCATATTAAACCCTACGGATTAAGAATGGGATGTCATTAAAGTTCATGTGCATGTAAAGGTAGGCATTCCAAAACTTTTGGCAATATAGTGTATGTGTTCTAAGATTCTGCCCTAGAAACCAATGCAGAAATGCAAAATATGCGATGCAATGCTTTTGTGCTTGAGCCCTATAAGTGCAGGCTCATATAAAGCAATTATTCATTCCATGTGTCCTTTCATAAAATATGACCAGCACTGAAATATAATTCTGTTAAACAAACATATAATGAAAAAAAACCTTCTCCTTTCCTGTATATAAGAATGTGTGCAGTCAAAAATTGCAGTGAAATGTGCTGTACCTTTAAACTTTTATACGGAGCCCCGCACGTGACATGCAGGAAAAAAATAGTAGGCTAAATCGTGCGCACGATTTACTAATTTGTTCCCTCGATTTATAGATCTTGCGCACGATTTACTAATTCGTTCCCGCGATTTGCTAAATCGTGCGCACGATTTACAAATCGAGGGAACGAATTAGTAAATCGTGTGGACGGTTTAGCAAGTCGAGGGAACGAAATAGTAAATTGTGCGCATGATTTATTAATCAAGGGAACGAATTAGTATATAGTGCGCACAATTAACTTTTTTTTTTTTTCTTGCACGTCATGTGCGGGGCTCCGTACTTTTAAACACCTGTGCATGTATTTTTTCTGAGCCGTGTGACTTATTTACCCAAAACATGACATCTCCCCAAATACATGTCAGAAGATATGCAAACGAAACGGTAAATCAAAGGTCAGGTCAATGGATGTGTCAATGTGTGATGTGTATGCAAGATTTTAACATAGCAGTAAGGAACAAATGTTTACAAAAGTCATTGGAAGTGAATGCAGCAAATTGAGCACCAAGAATATGCTTAAAATTCATTCCCACACTGTACAGAAGGCTGCTTGTTAAAAAACATGCCACTTCCTCCTCTCAAAGGTCAAGAAGAACTGGAGCTGTATGCATAGTGCAAAATTCACAAATGCCAGAGTACCAGGGTGAATCTCAAGATCATGTTAAAGTCATATATATATATATATATTTATATATAAAGTGGGGAGAACAAGTATTTGATACACTGCCGATTTTGCAGGTTTTCCTACTTACAAAGCATGTAGAGGTCTGTAATTTTTATCATAGGTACACTTCAACTATGAGAGACGGAATCTAAAACAAAAATCCAGAAAATCACATTGTATGATTTTTAAATAATTAATTTGCATTTTATTGCATGACATAAGTATTTGATCACCTACCAACCAGTAAGAATTCCGGCTCTCACAGACCTGTTCGTTTTTCTTTGTAGAAGCCCTCCTGTTCTCCACTCATTACCTGTATTAACTGCACCTGTTTGAACTCGTTACCTGTATAAAAGACACCTGTCCACACACTCAATCAAACAGACTCCAACCTCTCCACAATGGCCAAGACCAGAGAGCTGTGTAAGGACATCAGGGATAAAAATGTATACTTGCACAAGGCTGGGATGGGCTACAGGACAATAGGCAAGCAGCTTGGTGAGAAGGCAACAACTGTTGGCGCAATTATTAGAAAATGGAAGAAGTTTAAGATGACGGTCAGTCTCCCTTGGTCTGGGGCACCATGCAAGATCTCACCTTGTGGGGCATCAATGATCATGAGGAAGGTGAGGGATCAGCCCAGAACTACACGGCAGGACCTGGTCAATGACCTGAAGAGAGCTGGGACCACAGTCTCAAAGAAAACCATTAGTAACACACTACGTCGTCATGGATTAAAATCCTGCAGTGCACGCAAGGTCCCCCTGCTCAAGCCAGCGCATGTCCAGGCCCGTCTGAAGTTTGCCAATGACCATCTGGATGATCCAGAGAAGGAATGGGAGAAGGTCATGTGGTCTGATGAGACAAAAATAGAGCTTTTTGGTGTAAACTCCGCTCGCCGTGTTTGGAGGAAGAAGAAGGATAAGTGCAACCCCAAGAACACCATCCCAACCGTGAAGCATGGAGGTGGAAACATCATTCTTTGGGGATGATTTTCTGCAAAGGGGACAGGACGACTACACCGTATTGAGGGGAGGATGGATGGGGCCATGTATCGCGAGATCTTGGCCAACAACCTCCTTCCCACAGTAAGAGCATTGAAGATGGGTCATGGCTGGGTCTTCCAGCATGACAACGACCTGAAACACACAGCCAGGGCAACTAAGGAGTGGCTCCGTAAGAAGCATCTCAAGGTCCTGGAGTGGCCTAGCCAGTCTCCAGACCTGAACCCAATAGAAAATCTTTGGAGGGAGCTGAAAGTCCGTATTGCCCAGCGACAGCCCCGAAACCTGAAGGATCTGGAGAAGGTCTGCATGGAGGAGTGGGCCAAAATCCCTGCTGCAGTGTGTGCAAACCTGGTCAAGAACTACAGGAAACGTATGATCTCTGTAATTGCAAACAAAGGTTTCTGTACCAAATATTAAGTTCTGCTTTTCTGATGTATCAAATAATTATGTCATGCAATAAAATGCAAATTAATTACTTAGAAATCATACAATGTGATTTTCTGGATTTTTGTTTTAGATTCCGTCACTCACAATTGAAGTGTACCTATGATAAAAATTACAGACTTCTACATGCTTTGTAAGTGGGCAAACCTGCAAAATCGGCAGTGTATCAAATACTTGTTCTCCCCACTGTATATATATATATATATACACTCACCTAAAGGATTATTAGGAACACCTGTTCAATTTCTCATTAATGCAATTATCTAATCAACCAATCACATGGCAGTTGCTTCAATGCATTTAGGGGTGTGGTCCTGGTCAAGACAATCTCCTGAACTCCAAACTGAATGTCAGAATGGGAAAGAAAGGTGATTTAAGCAATTTTGAGCGTGGCATGGTTGTTGGTGCCAGACGGGCCGGTCTGAGTATTTCACAATCTGCTCAGTTACTGGGATTTTCACGCACAACCATTTCTAGAGTTTACAAAGAATGGTGTGAAAAGGGAAAAACATCCAGTATGCGGCAGTCCTGTGGGCGAAAATGCCTTGTTGATGCTAGAGGTCAGAGGAGAATGGGCCGACTGATTCAAGCTGATAGAAGAGCAACTTTGACTGAAATAACCACTCGTTACAACCGAGGTATGCAGCAAAGCATTTGTGAAGCCACAACATGCACAACCTTGAGGCGGATGGGCTACAACAGCAGAAGACCCCACCGGGTACCACTCATCTCCACTACAAATAGGAAAAAGAGGCTACAATTTGCACGAGCTCACCAAAATTGGACAGTTGAAGACTGGAAAAATGTTGCCTGGTCTGATGAGTCTCGATTTCTGTTGAGACATTCAGACGGTAGAGTCAGAATTTGGCGTAAACAGAATGAGAACATGGATCCATCATGCCTTGTTACCAATGTGCAGGCTGGTGGTGGTGGTGTAATGGTGTGGGGGATGTTTTCTTGGCACACTTTAGGCCCCTTAGTGCCAATTGGGCATCGTTTAAATGCCACGGCCTACCTGAGCATTGTTTCTGACCATGTCCATCCCTTTATGACCACCATGTACCCATCCTCTGATGGCTACTTCCAGCAGGATAATGCACCATGTCACAAAGCTCGAATCATTTCAAAATGGTTTCTTGAACATTACAATGAGTTCACTGTACTAAAATGGCCCCCACAGTCACCAGATCTTAACCCAATCGAGCATCTTTGGGATGTGGTGGAACGGGAGCTTCGTGCCCTGGATGTGCATCCCACAAATCTCCATCAACTGCAAGATGCTATCCTATCAATATGGGCCAACATTTCTAAAGAATGCTTTCAGCACCTTGTTGAATCAATGCCACGTAGAATTAAGGCAGTTCTGAAGGCGAAAGGGGGTCAAACACAGTATTAGTATGGTGTTCCTAATAATCCTTTAGGTGAGTGTATATAAGACTTGATATAGGCTATCTAAAGATAAAGATATTTTGCATTGTTTTTCATGACACCTAAGCACTGTTACCCCAATGCAAAATGTGTTATCAAAATGTGTTATACTGTCAAATTGAAAAAAAAAAAAAAAAGATTATTATTTAAATTTCGAAGTATTTACTGTACATAATGATAGTATTGTTGTTGTACTGCCTTGGTTTACACTTGTTTTGTTGAATAAAGTCACACTGTTTTCATGTTATTCACCCATGCAAACCAATCTGATGGCTTCCTTTCGCTTTTCGCAATACCGAATACTAGAACACATTTGATGCACAGTGGGCTTTATTTTTATTTTGATCAGGTCATGATTATCTTCTGCCCTGTCTTTTTTTCTCCCTCCCCAGTGCATTTATTCGCATGCAAATTAACCTCAGGTGCTGCAACCTGAATTCTAATCATCGTTTGGTTCCAGTGTATCATTGGAGTTTATATCAAAAGTTTCTTTCAGACTTGGGAATGACAGGGTGACTACATCATATCGCCCTGTGATGAATATCTATTGTTTACTGCAAGACATTAATCTAACAGCTGCGGTTCTGTGGTTTTCCTGAAATATATTATTTATTATGTGTTTGAGCAAGTTATTGTTACTTAAGTTAATATCAATGCATGGATTTGATTAGTGCCTGGTGCCAAATCTTAAATGTTTCTTATTCATTTTACATAATGACTAGAAGAAGATTTTCAATAAAAATGTTAAAGGGATGGTTCACCCTAAAATGAAAATAAAATCATAATTTACTCACCCTGGTGTTGTTCTAATGCCGTATGACCTTCTTTATTTTTTGGACCACAAAAGAAGAATTTTTTTTTTTAAAATGTCCTCTGTTAATGGCACTGAATAGCAACCAACATCAAGCTTTTTAAAAAAAATCTTACAAGTATCACAGAATGATCCCGTGTAACACGTGCTATAAGTTTCATGTGTTCTGTGGGTAGCCTATACGACAGGGTTTGGTGAGAAACAAACCGAGTTATTATTTAATGAAAAACTGACCTAGGCCATTGATCTGTGCTCGACTGCGCATTCATAAGACTCTATTAGCGCCTCAGTTCACTCTGACTCACCCAGAAAAAGCACACAAAAAATGCGACATGAAATATAATCCATGTAGCTACCTTCTTCTCTGAGGTGAATATCCATTGTGTTCGTCGTAACAACATCTTGTTTTTCACCAAAACCTATCGTTACCCCCAGAACACTTGGAATATGGCACTTGTCACATAGGATCATTCTGTGATACTTTTGTGTCTTTTTTAAAATGCTTGATGCTGGTCTCCATTCACTGCCTTTATATGGAAGAGTGCGAGCAGGACATTTTTAAAAATTCTCTGGTCAAAAAAAAACAAAAAAAACAAAGAAGGGCATACGGCATTAAAACACCACCAGGGTGAGTAAACGATAACTTGATTTTCATTTTCATTATGAACTATCCCCTTACGCTTCTGCAATATAGTCATTTATATATATATAGTGGGGAGAACAAGTATTTGATACACTGCCGATTTTGCAGGTTTGCCCACTTACAAAGCATGTAGAGGTCTGTAATGTTTATCATAGGTACACTTCAACTGTGAGAGACGGAATCTAAAACAAAAATCCAGAAAATCACATTGTATGATTTTTAAATAATTAATTTGCATTTTATTGCATGACATAAGTATTTGATCACCTACCAACCAGTAAGAATTCCAGCTCTCACAGACCTGTTAGTTTTTCTTTAAGAACCCCTCCTGTTCTCCACTCATTACCTGTATTAACTGCACCTGTTTGAACTCGTTACCTGTATAAAAGACACCTGTCCACACACTCAATCAAACAGACTCCAACCTCTCCACAATGGCCAAGACCAGAGAGCTGTGTAAGGACATCAGGGATAAAATTGTAGACCTGCACAAGGCTGGGATGGGCTACAGGACAATAGGCAAGCAGCTTGGTGAGAAGGCAACAACTGTTGGCGCAATTATTAGAAAATGGAAGAAGTTTAAGATGATGGTCAATCTCCCTTGGTCTGGGGCACCATGCAAGATCTCACCTCGTGGGGCATCAATGATCATGAGGAAGGTGAGGGATCAGCCCAGAACTACATGGCAGGACCTGGTCAATGACCTGAAGAGAGCTGGGACCACAGTCTCAAAGAAAACCATTAGTAACACACTACGTCGTCATGGATTAAAATCCTGCAGCGTACGCAAGGTCTCCCTGCTCAAGCCAGCGCATGTCCAGGCCCGTCTGAAGTTTGCCAATGACCATCTGGATGATCCAGAGAAGGAATGGGAGAAGGTCATGTGGTCTGATGAGACAAAAATAGAGCTTTTTGGTCTAAACTCCACTCGCCGTGTTTGAAGAAGAAGGATGAGTACAACCCCAAGAACACCATCCTAACCGTGAAGCATGGAGGTGGAAACATCATTCTTTGGGGATGCTTTTCTGCAAAGGGGACAGGACGACTGCACCATATTGAGGGGAGGATGGATGGGGCCATGTATCGTGAGATCTTGGCCAACAACCTCCTTCCCTCAGTAAGAGCATTGAAGATGGGTCGTGGCTGGGTCTTCCAGCATGACAACGACCTGAAACACACAGCCAGGGCAACTAAGGAGTGGCTCCGTAAGAAGCATCTCAAGGTCCTGGAGTGACCTAGCCAGTCTCCAGACCTGAACCCAATAGAAAATCTTTGGAGGGAGCTGAAAGTCCGTATTGCCCAGCGACAGCCCCGAAACCTGAAAGATCTGGAGAAGGTCTGTATGGAGGAGTGGGCCAAAATCCCTGCTGCAGTGTGTGCAAACCTGGTCAAGAACTACAGGAAACGTATGATCTCTGTAATTGCAAACAAAGGTTTCTGTACCAAATATTAAGTTCTGCTTTTCTGATGTATCAAATACTTATGTCATGCAATAAAATGCAAATTAATTACTTAAAAATCATACAATGTGATTTTCTGGATTTTTGTTTTAGATTCTGTCACTCACAGTTGAAGAGTACCTATGATAAAAATTACAGACTTCTACATGCTTTGTAAGTGGGCAAACCTGCAAAATCGGCAGTGTATCAAATACTTGTTCTCCCCACTGTATATATATATATATTCCATTTTTGGAGTTTGATAGCCATCACTATAGTGAATAATAGTCTATAATACTAACCATTGTTTTATTCCTTTACTGTTGAGGCTTGTGCCTGACCGAAACCTGCATATGTTAATCCATATAACAAAAGGGTTTCAAGACAGCAGCAGAATTCCCTCGTCTCATCAGTAAGAGGATTTTATACCTTTATTTCGCTCCTACATTTGCATGTCAACGGGACTCACCCAGAAGCAGTTCACAGGAAGGGGACTCAAGATCCGTTGGGAAGACTGATAACGGTGATGAAACTACACTCACAGATGCTTTCTGATCCCTTGTGGGCCACACGGCAACCCACATCCCAATTAGTTAAATCCTCCTACCCAACATCCCCTGATGTGATTATATAAGAGAAAAAAACAACTAAACAAAACAAGATGTGGAAGGGTGGAATTTTAGCTGAAAATGCCAATTGGATCTGTGCTGCAGACTTGAGAAGTTATGATGTCTCACAGCATGCATCGAGTCACAAAGAGGACCAGGGTGAAACTAAAGAACACATTCAAGTCATATTTCATAAAATTAAAAATAAAGATCATACATGTTCATCCATGGATGCTCAATTTCATATAGCCTACAGTTTTTTTTAAGTGATCGTCTGATCTGTTAATGCCATGTGTCTAACAGTAGCAGACAGGAAAAATTAAGTCCATTTCACGCTATAAAAAAATATACAAACATGTGCTATACTTAAATTAAATATTTGGGATTTTTATGTTAGTTAGGGTGGACACTGCTCACCCAAAGCATCCATTTGTCCACGCATTAGAATCAGTCAAATTTAAGTTTATTAATGCGCTTTTGCATCCACTGTTTGACTGAAAAGGAAGAAAAAAAATCTAAACATACTCTTTTCACATTTCCAGGGTTCTCAGAAGCGGAATTTGTCATAGTTGGGAAAACTTCTATAGTGGTGAATCGGAGATGATAACAAATACACTTTTTTTATTCCCATTTGCTCCAATAGCAAAAGAAAACATTCATGATAGAGTTTCCACGACTTTCCAAAAGAATTCGTGTTTTTTTTGTCAGTTACTGCCAAGGTAATATAACACAAAGTATAGTGTTATAAATGTTTATTAATTTAAAAAATTTTTTTTACTAGATTTGCGATGTTGATTATAACATCATCACAGTCTGTGAAAAGGGTCCATTGATCTTAGTGTGAACAAATCAGCAGTACATTTTTTTTGGTCCTTGTAATGTTTAAAGTCACCATGGAATCAAAATCGACCTTTTTTAATGGAATATTAGAGTATACATTATAAACGATTTTTCCATGCACATCATTTTTTTAAAATTATAAATTCCTGTGCCCTCATAATCTTTAATTAAAATAACTTCCCCTCCCTCTTGCAGAGACATCTCTTCTCTGATTATGTGTTTACTGGCGTGAGGGCGGGGCAACCTGTCACTCACATGAGATCGACCAATAGCAAACTACAACCATCCAATCAATTCCAGATGGACAAAATCAAGTCCCTCCCTACATTTGTTCTTGTTCGAGAAGCCACTTCACAGCTTCACAACAAAGTTGTGGCCTAATTGGGTTAAAGCAGGGTTCCTCAAACTCGGTCCTGGAGGGCCACTGTCCTGCAGAGTTTAGCTCCAACTCTGATCAAACACACCTTCCTGTGATTTTCTAGTGATCCTGAATACCTTGATTAGGGTAAAAGAGTTGGATTTGTAACCCAAAGGTCACGGGTTAGATTCTCAATACCGGCAGGAAACGCATGTTTTCTACTCACTGCTCCTAATCTGTGTACTGTCTTGGATGTGTTAAATGCAGAGGACAAATTCCGAATATGGGTTGCCATACATGGCCTTCACGTCACTTCAATTTACTTGGATATTCGTCACAATAGGGAAGAAAGGCTATCGCAACTTCTGTTTCATACCAACTTCAATTAAAATGTCATACTATCTGGACCTTCCGGTGAAAACAACAGACTTCTTTCTGGTGATATGCAGGACTTCCCTGATCATTTAGTCCGCTTAAACCCTTGTCTAACAATGGAGATTACCGTAAACCAACCTGACCCACGGTTTCAAAAGACGAGGCTTAAGCTAGTCCCAAACTAAAATGCATGTTTGAACTGTTTTAACTGAAAGCAACTTGCACTGAAACTTGCACCCTAGTAGAGTACT
This sequence comes from Coreius guichenoti, assembly GCA_039654105.1. Taxonomy (NCBI): domain Eukaryota; kingdom Metazoa; phylum Chordata; class Actinopteri; order Cypriniformes; family Gobionidae; genus Coreius; species Coreius guichenoti. The sequence continues at coordinate 6,168,060 of CM077187.1, forward strand.
GCATGTTTCAGGCCTAATATTTCTTTAAAACGTCAGTGTGTTCAGATCACCCAAACAAGCGTATCTTATCAAGTGTTTCCAAGTCAAAAAAGCTATGTTTCCTCAGCTCACAGTCCAGATATGAGTAAATATTGTGATAAGGAAAAATATCTCAATTGCAAGGAACAATTTAACTTGATCAAAAGACTTCAAGCTTCATTCACATCAAACAAAAGAAAGCGCTGGACTGAGAGAAGAAGATACATACAGAGACAGAGAGAGACGTGACTTCAATAGCCTTCTTTGTATTCATATTGCTATCTGAAGGGTTGAGGACATTAGAGGATGTCATTTGTCTGTGTAACTACCACTCTAATAGCTATACATCAAACATGTAGGCTGACTGTCTGACTAGCATATGCATATATGCACACTGATTACTCCAATAAAGAAATAAATCAAGCTTGCAATATTACATATTTATTTCAGTGAACTGAATACGTTTCCATTAGCATTAGAGACGAATCCATCCATCAACAGTCTGAATCTGGTGTGCTGTCAGAAGCATTCGACTGGAATGACAAAGACAAAGAAACACACACACACACACACACACACACACACACACCTGGAGGTCACGTATGAAATGCCAGCGTTCTGCTTCATGGTTCGCCATTCAGTCGAATCACTCTCTGTGGTACATGATGGGAAGGGACAGCAGAAGAATTTCATTGAAGGATCCTCAATGCCAGGTTCATCTTTTTCATCTGGGCAAATCAATAGACACATTACAACATATTTGTCAAGAAAAGAAAAATTCATTTTGGTTGCATGAAGCCAGGTCAGTCATCTATTGCAGTTAGCTAGCTTTGGAAAACAAAGGTGTTATCTGACACTGTGAGAGAAAAAGATATATATATATATATATACACATACATACAGTGGGGAGAACAAGTATTTGATACACTGCCGATTTTGCAGGTTTGCCCACTTACAAAGCATGTAGAGGTCTGTAATTTTTATCATAGGTACTCTTCAACTGTGAGTGACGGAATCTAAAACAAAAATCCAGAAAATCACATTGTATGATTTTTAAGTAATTAATTTGCATTTTTTTGTTTTAGATTCCGTCTCTCACAGTTGAAGTGTACCTATGATAAAAATTACAGACTTCTACATGCTTTGTAAGTAGGAAAACCTGCAAAATCGGCAGTGTATCAAATACTTGTTCTCCCCACTGTACATACAAGATATAGGCCTACACACACACATTTTATACACACCATTTATTTGCATTTATTTGATCACAGATACAAGAGAGACAGTAATATTGTGAAATATTATTACAATTTAAAAGAACTGTTTTTATTTTAATATATTTTAAAAATGCAATTTATTCCTGTGATGGCAAAGCTGAATTTTTTTTCAGTCTTTTTTTGCTTCTCAATTATTTTATGTGCTCAATTATTAATAATTGTTATTATTATATTACAATGTTTACAACAGTTTTTTGCTGCTTAATATTTTTGTGAAACCCGAAGATTTTTTTTCCAGGATTCTTTGATGAAAATTGAAAATTCAAAAGAACAGCATTTATTTGAAATAGAAATCTTAATGCATCTTTGCTGAATAAAAGTATTAATTTCTTTCTCTTTTTGTTTTACCCAAACTTTTGAATGGTAGAGCATCACGGTTTCCACAAAAATATTAAGCACCAAATTAGTTTTCAACATTAATAAGAAATGTTTCTCGAGCAGCAAATCATATTCGAATGTTTTCTGAAGGATCATGTGACACTGACGACTGGAGTAATGATGCTGAAAATTCAGTTTTGCATACATTTTAAAATATACATATTAAATTGTAATAATATTTCACAATATTACTCTTTTTAGTGCATTTTTGATCAAATAAATGCAGCCTTGGCAGGCATTATAAAGACAGTTTTCTAGGAGCAATAAAGAATGTGTTTTCAGCGGCAGTAGCACCACTGGCACATTTCAGGCTTATTGACTGTCCTGACAGTTAGATGGACAGCTTGGCAGCCCTGTTATACTCTTATATGCCCTTGAGTGAATAACATGAGCATTGTGATAGTCAGACAGCTTCAGAAAACTTTTGGACTGAATACTGTCAACAGCCTGACACATGCCATTGCACACAATTCACACATATTCAGTTATTAAAGTCCAAAATATTATGAGAAAAACAAAAAGTCAATGCAATAAATGGCACATTCCATAAATAAATTAGATAATAAAATCACATATAATAAACAACAATATCATTTTCTAATATTATTTTACTGTTATTGCCAAAAGCATAATATTTAACTGTCCCACCCTCTTACCACATAATTGTCGCCATTAGAAAATAAATAATATTGCTTAAAATTGTGACTACCATGAAGTTACATCTACACATTTTACACAAATTTACCAAGCTCAACCATTAAAACCTGTTATTGAAGCTGCTGGGGGTGAAAAAACAATTTAAAAACAAATATTTTCCTTTCATTTATGGGATATAATTTTTTTTAAAAAACTACAAACCTGCATTTGGTCCCAAACTGGCTAATCCCAAGTGAAAGCTTAATTTAAAGGGGTCATGAACTGAGAAATCAAATTTTCCTTGAGCTTTTGACATATAAGAGGTCATCATACTGTAAGAATATCCTGCAAGTTTCAGAACTGAAAACTTCCTTGTTAGTCCAAAAACAGCTTTTATTGTAACCAAGCCGAGCGAACGACTCATTGTGGAATGTGCCAATAGGTGAAAGACCACCTGCAGCTTTGGCCCTGCCCACTGGTGTGTTAGTGAGATGACGAGGAGAGACGAGTAATACAGGATGGACTACGAAAAACATTAACTTCCAAAGGATCCTAATGCTAGGAATGTGGTTATTTATTTTCAACAATGTTAATGTCTCATTGACCATGATTTATTTGCATTCGGTACACTTCACTGTGGATTCTTTGGTAAATCAGTCGCAATTTCTGGCGCAGGCTTTGCAAACAGACTTTTACGATATGGACTTGACAGTAATGCAACAACATGTAAGTAACCGTGTTAATTCTAATGCCTGATCTGTGACCAGTAATTCTGATATGTAATGATTCATGTACAGTCAGATGTTCTTGGTCTATGTGTCAGTAAATCAAACCAGTGACTAAACGGTTAACTTCACATTGTTTCTCTTAGTAGGATGAAAATAATCTGTTATTTAAACTGTGATTAAATTATATACAGAAAGCGATCAAAGAACGCTCCCTTTACAGTCGCTGGAGCTGTCAATCAAACAGCGTGAGTTTATCAGTGACTGAGTTCTGGACTCTTGCCAAAGCTCGTAATAATCAACGAATCTCTTATTGACATTGTGTTTGCACTGTTATGATGTTAGTGTGCAGAAATTGAGTTGCGATGACGAGATCACTGCATTCATGCGCTCAACAGACATGTCTGTGATCGACTACAACGCTCATCACTGCAACCTTTCATGCCACGATCTAAATATAATGCTATAGATCTAAATGTAATGCCATAGATCTAAATATAATGCCATAGATCTAAATATAATGCTATAATCAACACATTTTCATGATTAGTTAACCTTGAGAGCTGTAATAGTAAAAACATGCTAAACGTTTTCGAGAGAGTTCCACATGTAATACTTAGTTATTTCCATATGCAAAGATGTCAGCCAATCACAGCAGTGGGCGTTTACACTGAAGTCTCACAGCAGCTAATCACAGCAGTGGACGTTTACACTGAAGTCTCACAGCAGCCAATCACAGCAGTGGGCATTTACACTGATGTCTCACAGCAGCCAATCACAGCAGTGGACGTTTACACAGCAGACACGCCCTTCAAACGGAGCGTTCAAATCAGAGGCTAAAATCAGGGTAGGAAAAATGCCTTTTATTTCTAAATTATGACAATTTTTGAAGTAAAAATCATTCTAACATTATAAGTGCATCCCAGAAAACATTATAAAACAATGCAGTTCATGACCCCTTTAAGATACATTTGCAACCCGGTTACTTCCAACTCTGCTATAGATTGATTGATTGATTAACTGTATACTTATACTGTCTGTTTAATGCGGACATTTATTTCCAAAATCACAGAGAGATCCATAGATGTCCCAAATTTGGGGTAGAAAATGAATAAGAAATTAAATAAATAAATCAACTCTCCTAACATTGATTCTGAGGGTAAAGTACCTCCTTTAACTTGTCATTTCTTTGATTTTAAGAGTTTCCTTATTTTGTACCATATTTGTGGAAAGTGTCAAATACAGTAAATGGTTGTTTATGTGGGCATTAATGGACAAATCTGCATGTTTTGAAACTATTATTCATACTGTTCAGAACCACATAAACAAAAAATTTAAGCAGCATGAGTATCAGAAAAGTCAGCTCTCCGATTCACAGTTGGCTCCCAAGTTAAGTGGTTGATGAATGTTAGTAATTTGGAGGTTGTCTTTCAGTATTATTTTTGTGTTCAAGAGGTGTTACATCTTAAAGGGTCCCTTATTGATTCTTGCACATCAAGCAAGCACGATTGAGTTTCCTTTGAACCATATTTGACGATCTCTCTAAATACTGTATGTGTGTTGATTAATGTTTACATGTGAATAAAAACCTCAATTAAATCAGTTCATCATACAAACATGTCTTTTCAGAAGATTTTCAAAAGACTGGATTAAACGACTCAATTAATATGGATTATGTCTTTATAAACTATTTTGAAGTATTTACTGTGGAATGGACTTTAAATGGATGGACAGAAATCTCTCAGGATTTATTGAAAGTATCTTAATTTGTGTTTCAAAGCTGAACGAAAATCTTATGGGTTTGGAACGACTGTGAGAGTGAGTAAATGATGACAGAATTTTTGGGTAAACAATCCCTTTAAAAAACTTTTTTTAAACAAAAAATAATATTCTTTTGTTGTTTCATGTACAATTTACATCCTAAACTTTCTTGTATTGAACACATATGTGTTGCTTTGGCACTTCTCACAAATACTTTGAAGTGGTCTTGTTCTTGAGTATCTCATGTGGATTCAACACTAGCCTTTGTGTTTTTATCAAACATGTTGCAGATTGTTTGGGTGAGCAGTAAATGGGGACTTATTGAAATTACAGCCATTGTACCTTAAAGATAGTTCACCACTCGTGGGAGTGATTCAGTCAGAATAAGTGCAGACAGGCTTCTTTGCTTTCAAGGGAGGGTTTTGTGTTTGTGTTTTGTGCTTCTTTCAAAAGCATTCTTTCACGAAAACGTCTGCATCACAAAAGTAATCTTTTGTATGAACTTGAATTACATATGTTGCCTTTAGAAGGTCAGACCAGTGCCACAAAGAGGGTTTGAACGGTCTTGTTAAAGGGTTAGTTCACCCAAAAATGAACATTTTGTCATTAATTACTCATCCTCATGTCGTTCCAAACCTGTAAGACTTTCGTTCATCTTCAGAACACAAATGAAGATATTTTTGATGAAATCCGAGAGCTCTCTGACCCCTCCATAGACAGCAATGTAATTAACACTTTCAAGGTCCAGAAAGGTATAAAAACACTGTTAAAATAGTCCATGTGACTCCAGTGGTTCAGCCTTAATTTTATGAAGTGTCGAGAATACTTTTTGTGTGCAAAAAACAAACAAAAATAATGATTTTACTCAACAATTTCTTCTTGTTTGTGTCAGTCTCCTACGCAGTTTACTTTGGCCAGGTCCTGCATCAGCATCACACGCATGCGTCTTGGTGCTCACGTGAACCGCATCAGCCAATGGTAAGCCGGCGTTCTGGCGTAGCTCTGACGTAACTCTGAAACGCTGCACTGTATTTACGTCAACAGCGAAAGGAGACTGACACAGACGTGAAGAAATTGTTGAATAAAGTCGTTATTTTTGTTTGTTTTTTGCACACAAAAAGTATTCTCGACACTTCATAAAATTAAGGTTGAACCACTGGAGTCACATGGGCTATTTTAACGATGTCTTTCCTACCTTTCTGGGCCTTGAAAGTGGTAATTAAATTGCTGTCTATGGAGGGGTCAAAGAGCTCTCGGATTTCATCAAAAATATCTTCATTTGTGTTCCAAAGATGAACGAAGGTATTAAGGGCTTGGAACGACAGGAGGGTGAGGAATTAATGACAGAATTTTCATTTTTGGGTGAACTAACCTTTTAAATGTGTTGAGATATTGACAATAACTGCCATCTTTCTTTCGTGATGAATTTCATTTTTTCAAGCAGCTAGCTTGCTAATAGATGCAGATATTGACAGGGCTTAGCAACGTTTTTTTTCCTGAGCTCAATGCAGTTACTGCATTTGCAATGTGCAATACTTACAGTCTGAAGCAAGGGATTTTAAACAGGTAAAGCAAAACTAAAGTCGCCAAGGAGCCGAAGTTGCGATAGTCTTTTCTGGGAGGTATTCCAGAAAGCAAGGTTAACTTACCGTCACATATACCTTGAACTCCCGGTTGATTAACCCAAACCTTGCTTACTCAAGGTATGCTGGTTCCAAAAACACGTCCGGGAGTAAGTTCAGACAACCCAGAGTATGTTCCCGGTTAACACACAAGACATTCTCAACAGAGCAACGAATCGACGATTCACCATGGAAACAGACGCTAAGAAAAGCATGCCATTCTACTTCCTCCTTCTTCTTTTGTTTAACTCTATCCCCGCCAGTGTTTTTAAAAAAAAGTTGCCAGCCACCGCCAGGGTTTTTGATCATTTTCACAAAAATATAATGGCCCATAGAATATTTTGTTGTATGAATATCTGAGCATGCAATATATCAAAAGAAAGAGCAGACCCTCTGCTTTTAAACAAAAAAAAGTTTTATTCTAGCTTCATGCATTCCTTTTTTTATCAACACTTAAATATGGGTGTTTCATAAAAAAGCAACATTTTGAACAAAAAGCTGAGAAAATCACGTTTTTGTCAAAGACTACATCCAGATCGGATTCAGAGCGATGATCAAACACAGATCGAGTCCATCAACACCCCTAATGCTTGCACAGTCCTATAGCTCGCCCTGGGTCTTCATTTCATTCAGTAACATTAGTTTTGATTTATATGATGTTTAATGTTGATGATCACGTTATTTTACATATGCATCTGCTTACATACAATCGCTTGTTTTTTTTTGCGTCTTCTTCGTCTGTGTTTTGATCAGGAGATTCTGTACTCATTCAGATGCGCAATAGCGCCCCCCTAGCGTATAACAATGAAAACACGGAAACACGGAAAATTCTGTGTTTGGCAGGTAAGCGTTTTCTCACAAATAACGGGAAATTCCGTGTTTGGCGGGGAAAGAGTTAATGGTGGTTTACATAACCTACTTAGTGCACATCGCCACCTATTTGGTGGTTGTGCAATCATTTTTTCGACCTTTTCGTTTAATAAGTAATCTTTATTCACTGAGAATAAGGATCATATTGTTTGTTTGATGCTAATTAATTGAATGCAGGTCCATGTGTGAGATGACAATAAAATAAATAACAAATATATTTGAATTTAATTAACATTTAAACATTACCTTGTTATAATAGTGCTTTAGAATTAATATATAATATTGTATATTATATAACTGTAACTATATAACTAATTTGCTTATATTAATATAACTATATTAATTATATAAAACACATCTGAATACCTCTTAAGCAAACTAACCCTGGAACATAACCTGCTCCAGAGCAGGTTATGTTCAGAGAGTGAGATGCTATGGCTACTTACATACCCTGAAAGGTACCTCCGTTTGTGGAACCGAAAGTTGAGGTTATCCGCTTACTTACTCTTAAACATACCCCCCTGGCTTCTCGAACAACAAAAAATGTAGGGCAGGGGGGTATTCCAGAAAGCAGGTTATGTGACATACCCGGGTATGTTTAAGAGTAAGTAAGCTGATAACCTCAACTTTCGGTTCCAAAAACGGAGGTAACTTTGAGGGTATATAAGTAGCCATAGCAACTCACTCTCTGAACATAACCTGCTCCAGAAAGCAAGGTTAACTTACCGTCACATATACCTTGAACTCTAGGTTGATTAACCCAAACCTTGCTTACTCGAGGTATGCTTGTTCCAAAAACGAGTCCGGGAGTAAGTTCAGACAACCCAGAGTATGTTCCCGGTTAACACACAAGACATTCTCAACAGAGCAACGAATCGACGAGTCAACATGGAAACAGATGCTAAGAAAAAGCTTCCTCCTTCTTCTTTTGTTTAATGGCGAGTTACTTCATTAATATATAATATTGTATATTATATAACTGTAACTATATAACAAATTTAGTTATATTAATATATTAATTATATAACATGCATCTGAATACCTCTTACGCAAACTAACCCTGGAACATAACCTGCTCGGAGTTATGTTCAGAGAGTGAGTTGCTATGACTACTGAAAGTTACCTCCGTTTTTGGAACCGAAAGTTGAGGTTATCCGCTTACTTACCCTTAAACATACCCGGGTATGGCACATAACCTGCTTTCTGGAATATCCCCCTGGACGTGTTTTTGGAAACCAGCATACCTCGAGTAAGCAAGGTTTGGTCTAATCAACCGAGAGTTCAGGGTGTATGTGACAGTAAGTTAACCTTGCTTTCTGGAATACCCCCCAGGACTTGATTTTGTGCATCGGGAATTGATTGGCTGGTTATAGTTTGCTATTGATGTGATCTCATGTGAGTGATAGGTTGTCCGTACTCGCGCCAGTAAACACGTCATCAGAGAAGAGATGTCGCTGTAAGGAGGGGGGAAGTTATTTTGACTAAACAGGGCACATGAATTTTGAAAATGTGCACGGATAAATTATTTATAATAACGCAATATTCCATTAAAAAACAAAACAAGAATTGTCCAGGTGACGTTTACTCATCATAGGCCTATTATTTATCATGAGGAAAAAACGAACAAACATTACCATGGCAGCTAAAAACCCATTTATGCGATAGTTTCTTTGTACTTTTCCATCCGTTTCTACATTTTCTACAGTGGTAAACTCTGCCCCCGTAGTATATAGTACCATGCTATTCTTTTAAGTATCTTATTAAATATAATGTATATGTAAATGCCTTCGTACATGAATTACACCTGACACCATCACTGTACTCTCTCGGTAAGGTTTAAAGTTTGGGCTTTTTTAGTTTCACCCAAAGCACAATATTGCCCCCTGTTGGCCATTTGTTAGTTTCACAAATGGCTGCTGCACTGAGATGGAGGAACAGGTTCACTTTGTGTGACAATGAGAGAAACAATACAAGAGATTGATAAAAAGCGTCTCTTTATTTGATCGTACTGTTGTTGATGCCGCTGTTTGTACAGTAGGACAAAGTAACACATCATCAACATGACACTACATGAGGAAAAACTGACATGTTCATGCACAACAGGATACAAATACTCCTGAACTATTGTGACAAAAAAAAACAGCATCTTCATATCAAAACCCAGAAACGTTTCACTCAAGCACCCAAAACATTGCGGACTGAGAATGAAGCAAATATCAAGTTGTCTTGTTAAACAGTTTGACAATTAAACAAGTTTTGCATCATCATGGCACATTCTGTGGGATGATGGTGTCTTTTTGAAAGTTAAATTCATACTTTTTTTGGAGGGCAACAATGCAGACAAGAAGACATTTCAAGATCATTTGATATTTGGATTAAGTCTCATCCTGTTCTGCCAAATAATCTTTATCTTGAATACTGGATGCTTTTCAATTAGTCTGATGCCACCAAATAACCTTCAGAAAAATCCCTGTACTCACATTGTGTGAAACTGCAGGATAGTGGCAAACATTTACATCTCAGGCATAGATCTCTTATGATACAAACATCAATAAATTAATTAGTACAAAATATATACATTTGTCTTTGTAAAATAAATAAGTAAACTTTGTGATGGATAAGAAAAGGAAATGCAACTTTTGTAACCAGTGTTAGTGACTGAACCGGTGAGACCATTTCATTAATAAGTTGCTGTAAATAAGATAAAAGCAGACAGCTGTAGGAAGAGAATAACATTATACATTGTATAAAAATTGCATGCAATAAACAAGCAGTTTCTCTCCTCTGAGATGGAAAGACCCATGTGTTAATCAGAAGAACCGTCCGGTTTGATGATCTGGTACGTGATCAAATATTCCGGATAAGCCTTGGGACGCAAAATGACAAAAGCAGTGTTAGTTTCACATGATAGAATCTGTCAACATACATATATATTTGTAAAAAATTTATTAAAAAAAGTAATAGCAATTAATTGTATTCAATTAGAAAGCATTACACTGATCAAAAGTGACAGTAAAAAGATTTATAGGGTTACAAAAAAATTCAAATTTTAAATAAATGCTGTTCTTTTGAACTTTATTCACCAAAGAATCATGAAAAATTATATCAAAATATTAAGCAGCAAAAACTGTTTTCAACATTGATAATAATCAGAAATGTTTCTTGAGCAGCAAATAAGCATTAGAACGATTTCTGAAGGATCATGTGACACTGAAGACTGGAGTAATGATGCTGAAAATTCAGCTTTGTGTCACAGGAATAAATTACATTTTAAAATATATTCAAATAGAAAATAGGTATTTTAAATTGAAATAATATTTCACAATATTATTGTTTTTACTGTATTTTTAATCAAATAAATACAGCTTTGGTCTTCTTTCAAAAACAAAAAAATCTTACCAACCCAAACTTTTGAACGGAAGTTTATATATCACCAAATGACATAAATATGGTAAACTTTTGTTTATTTTTGTGTAAATATTTGCAATATTATTTAGAATACTACACTTTTACATTTTATGAAGAAATTGTGAATGGTTCTTGCCTTATTCTAGTATGAAACACTCACTTTCTCAATCCAGTAAACTGCAAAAAAAATTGGGCCTATACTTTTTAAAATCTCAGAATTAAAATGGGTTGAGAATGCCATTTCACATTGACTATAGATGGATAATTCTGGAGCCTATTGCTGTACTACCTGCTCTCCTCTGTAGATGACGTACTCAGCCAGAGCAAGACCGTTGACACTGGGCCGGCCAGTGACTGAGTGGTGGCCTGGTGGCGAGTGGGCCATTTTCATAGCGCTGAACTGCAGGAAGGACTTTCCCAAAGTCACACGGCAGAACAGAAGATGCCTGGGATGGGAACACAAGAGCCCAAATCAAGAGCATGAGCACTTTAGAAAGGAAATAGGAAATCAATTTCTCCTCAAGGTTTTGGAAAAGAACACCGCAAGGCAACACTTAGATCTGGACATTGTGCTGGGAAACGTGAAGTCGCTTAAATGAGAGCCCTGGCCTCCATGCACTGTAACGGGATCTCATCTCACCTCTGACACGCGTAACATGACCTGTCCTTGTGAAGAGGGCACCCTGTTCCTCCTCCTATTCCGTAAACATACTGGTTGCTTTTGGAAGAGTTTTCTGCAAAGTAGATCCCGGCCCCGAACATTCCCCCAATGTATGCATGCCTCTCATCGAAGCCCTTGTGAATGATGGCGTTCACGAACGGTGAACCTGGGAAAGCAGGTTATAGTTCATATAACAGGTTCATATTCACATATTACTTACTAGAGATGCACTGAAATTTCGGCCGCTGAAAATTAGCGTCTGAAAATGGTATTTTTGGTTTTTGGCCGAAAGAGAAAAAAGGGCAAAAATATAAGATGGAAATATGGTAAAATGCTGGTAAAATGACGCAACAATCTCGTTCACTGCTCTGCTCCCCACTCTGCTCACAAATCTGTTAAAAATCTCATTCCGTTGCACAGAACTGAATGAAGAATAATATATTGATATTTAATATTATTTTAATATATTTTCTGTTCAATTTTGGTGTGTTCATTTAAATAAAAGTGTGGTTATTTTATTTTATTGGCTAGTATTTCTTAAATTCAGATTTTAAAAAAATATATTGAATTTAATTAAAAAGTCTAATATTATTACAATTATACAAAAAAAATGATTTAAAGCAAGAAATTAATAATTATTTAAAAAGTTTATTCAGTTTTCGGCCCAGAATTTTCAATTCGGTGCATCCCTATTACTTACATATTTATAAAAAGATATATTAAAGAAAAATGTATATTTTAGGCATAATTATTGCGCTCCTAATCTATTGCACTCCATCAGATTTACGTGATTGTGCACATCAACGCTTGTTCAGTGTAGTCTGTGAAGTTTAATGGAGACTCTTTATGCAAAATGGAAATACGTGCATGATTTTCTAACGTACAGATAACCGCATGTTTTGAGGTGACAAAAACGCATCTCAAAAATGCATTAAACAGCACACGCATTTATCAAGCCATTTTAAACTATATGCTAAACACTCTGGGGACACTCTCTATATGTTAAACTATAAGTGCTTAATATGGCAAAATGTCATGTTTAGGACAACTTGGGTTGTGTACTTTTCCAGAAGCAGCTCACTCTGCATCCTTTGCTGTTTTCCAGATGCATTTTGTCCATAGAAATTATATTTTAACTGTTGTAAAGTGACATGACTGGCAGATGTTTTCAGTACAAAGCGTTAATTAGGGGTGTAACGATACCCTCATGTCACAGTTCGATACATATGACGATACTGAACTCACGATTATTGCAATACAGTACACCAAGACATTTGTAAAAAAGGTTAACAAATGTTGATTTAAAATGCTAAATCTGGTATTACATTTGGGGGTTGAAATGAATAGGCTTGGACTTGGTGCTGGTAACCCAATGCACAGGACAATGGTGACACCAGAATAAAAAATATTCATGATTCTGAAGCTGAAAATACAGAATTATTTTAGACGAATATGCTTGCACTCTGTCACTGAGTAGAAATATTTAAAATAATGTAGGATACTTTTTACTGGTAACATAAGACATTTAGCATCAGGATATTATACATATTCAACATTATATAATAGTTTAATGTAGTACTGACACTACAACTCTGTAAACTTGAATTTTTTTTCACACATAGTAATTTCCATTTTGGGTGAACTATTCACGATACATATTGTTGCATTTTTGTATTGCGATATATTGTGACACAATATATTGTTACACCCCTATCGTTAATCAAATTCATTTTTGATTATTTTAATTATCGATTCTATCTATTAGCTGTTACAGCCCTACTGAGATTAGCAGTGAATGAATGAGCCATGTAAACCAGGCCTTGGATCGACAGACAGATCACACACACCATGGAACAGCATGCGTTCATTGGAATGGTTGTGGTTCTCCTCAGAAACCTCCGTCCTGCGATGGGTGTATCTCTCCCACAGCTTCTTGTTGCACACCTTCTGGATCTGGGACCAAGAAGAAAAGATTTCAGTGGCACTTTTTAATTTGATAACATCAGTTAATGCATTAGGCATAAACTGAATTCATGTCTGTTAATATTAACTGATACTAATTAAAACAATGTTAAAAATGTATGTAGAAACATTAACCTGGATTAATAAATGTATTATTCATTGTTAGCTCACGATGTTCACTATCTAGAGTTTCATGACAGAACTTTGTATTTCGACAAATTTTCGTGGTCGAAATTCAGCCATTTCAATAGGAATTAATGCGATCTGGAATTTTATGTGAAGGCAAAAGATTTCCAAACACAGATTTTGCAACGGGTTCAAGTTTTTCACAGATTCACCATGTTGACCAATAGAAAGCTGCTTGGTTTGAAAGTGTTTTTCTGTGTGAATATTACTTCATGCATCGCCACACTATTGACAATGTACAATGGACCTTTTTTGCCTGCGAATTTCCCCAAAATTTGTGATGTGATTGTGCACCTTTACTCTTTGAACTGTAGTAAGACGAGTATATCTTCAAAGAACCAGAAAAATGAAAAGGGGCATTGTAACATATGGAACCAAATCCGTTTGACGTCAGAGTTTGATTCAGTTGGATATAAAAGTATTTGCTGTAATTTTCCTGAAGTGAACGTTAGTGATGACATTCAGCCAAATTACTAAAAAAAAAAGACTTTTTGAAGAACACAATTCACTTACAAACGGAACATTACTAGTTTTAGAACAATATTTTGGAACAGCACATGACTAGAAAAATGAATCAAAACTACAAAAAATTACATTCATTTGCGTTTATCCAAAGGGACTTGCATTGCATTCAAGGTATATGAAATTTTATTAATTTTCATGATCAAGGAAAAACAGTTCTCTTAACATTTCTGGTTTACCATGACTGCTGTGTAAAAACAGCCTAATATATAAAAAAAGATTAACATCCAAATCTCTTACCTTCACAATGTTGTATCTGTTGAAAATCCCACCCGCATGGCCGCCATCCCTGTGTTCCCTTATTGTGCTTTGCATCTTTTCAGAGACACAAGAGAACCAAAGTACACAAAGTAAACACATTCTCTCCAAGGGAGATAAGCCACTTGAACATGTACATCCATTACTGGATTCTCCTAGTACACTTATGGATAAGAAGATTGTGATTACGTTAAACAAATATCTCTAAGGGGCTGAGGCAGATGCTGCTCAAAGAGAGAAATGATAAACATATGAACAAAATCAGTACAAAAAAAATGAGAAACTCTACCTCCTCCTCAACAGACTGAAACTCCTTGTCATCTGGAGACAGATCTATCAGTATTGTTCCACTGTTGGTCGTGTTCAGGGTCAAGTATGGGTTTAAACCTGTGATGGTGATATAAATATTTAAGTGCAAATAAATCTGCAAAACAAAAGCTTCAGCTACAATCTTAAAGGGTCATATGAGTAATCAAAGCAAAAGGGGAGTAAATGCAAATATTTACTGTATAGTTAGTTTTATTAGAGCTTTCAATCAAAATTAAAATACATGCTAATTAATTCATTGAACTAATTGCAAATAATCATATATTGATATTTGCTAAAACATGAATGCAGAGTGAGAGTAAGAATCTTTATCAAAAAAATATTAGTTTTACTGTAATGCTGGTAAAGAGGCTGTAAAATTAAATTAATTTTGGTGCTAAAAAACATTTTTAACATTATAACGTTGTTTAACATTAAAGGGGTCCTATAATGTCCCTTTTAACAAGATGTAAAATAAGTCTCTGATGTCCCCAGAGTGTGTATGTGAAGTTTTAGCTCAAAATACCCCACAGATAATTTTTTATAGCATGTAAAAACGGTCACTTTTTGAGGGTGAGCAAAAACGTGACGTTTTGTGTGTCCCTTTAAATGCAAATGAGCTGCTGCTCCCAGACCGCTTTTCTAGAAGAGGGCGGGGCTTCAAGAGCTTGTGTTAGCAGCTCCGATTACCTCACGCAGAAACGCACCGAAAATGTCTGAAACGGTTCAGCCTTTTATGTTCAAACCGGAGTCAGACAATGATGGAGAGACTCAAGATGAATTGACAACATGTAGAATGCAACAGGACGTTTCTGAATGGTTAGTTGATGAATTTATGTAACTGATGTGGAGTATCTTCAAGTCATTGATTAGCATATTCTGTCATGATAATCTATAAATCGCTCATGTGGGAACTGTTGTAAAATGCACAGAGCCAGAGAATATATGCTGCATGAAGATAGAACAGGTATAGTTTAGTTTAATTACGGTTATAACTTATGTTGTCATCTTGCTTTTATGACATGCTATTGCATTTGTGTTACGTACTGTATTTCAATAAATGTGAAAAGATGGATGCGACAGCTTGAGCAGACTCCCAAATGTGCTCTACGACAACAACTCTTCCTCTTCTCAACATGGCCTTCGTTGCGTGTTCCCGGGGGCAGGGTTTATGTAAATTTAAGGGTTAGTGATGTCACTAACCCGGGAAGAAGCTCATTGTAGTCTCTACCAGTTGTTTGTTGTAGCCCTTAAAAAGCAATTTCTTTAAAAGAAAAATATCTCCCTTTGCATTGAACTTTGAGCGTCGTAACTTTGCAGATGTTGTTTATGCTCAAACAGCAACAATACACTAACTAAAGTTAAAAAAGTGAAATCATAATCAAACATCCCTTTAAAAGCTGATTTCAGGATAAATAAATACATTTATGTATAATATGACACCACTAAAAAAGCAGCTTGTCGTGAGAAAAAGATCCAACGTTAAGCAGAGCTCTTAGTGGAAACTGATCTTTAAACCCTCTCTCTAATGAAGTATTCTCTCAAATGAACTGTTCTAGATGAAAGGAGAAGAGGCTCTTACTCTGAGGTCCACTAATAAGTCTCTCCACTCCTTTGATGATCTTGTGTCGGTGGCCGTAAGCGTTGATGCCGATCTCCTTCAGCTCTTTGTGTCCCATTTCCACCAGGACGTCCAGAGTTATCTAACAACACAAACCAGGCACATGACTAATATATTAATCCACTGATCAGCGAGTACTCAACAGTGTCAACAGCCTAGAGTATCTCAACATTTCAGTCAGCTCAACACTGCTCTGAAGCTAAAACATATTTTATGGGGGAAATTAAATAAAGATGAACAGAGTCTAAGTCTAAGCTTTTGCTACAGGTTGTACAGTAGTGAATCAGTTCATCCTACAACGTTCTCTCTCACATTTACAACTTTGGAAAGTCTGATTCATTCTAGTGAATCGGTTCATCCCAAGCGGTACTCTCTCACATAAGAGGCGTTCTACTGAATCAGTTCATCCTACATGGTTCTCTCTCACATATGTCACTTTGGAAAGTCTGATTCATTCTAGTGAATCAGTTCATCCTACATGGTTCTCTCTCACATATGTCACTTTGGAAAGTCTGATTTATTCTAGTGAATCAGTTCATCCTAAATGGTTCTCTCTCACATATATCACTTTGGAAAGTCTGATTCATTCTAGTGAATCAGTTCATCCTGAGATCCTAAAGAGGATCTCACATACAGTGGTCAGAATTATTGGCACCCCTGGTAAATATGATCAAAGATGGCTGTAAAAATAAATCTGCATTGTTTATCCTTTTGATCTATCATTAAAAAAATGCGCAATAATCACAAACCCGCCTCCTCTCACTCACTCGCTTCATTTGCTCCGGATGAATATCGTTGGTGTTACAGGGCTTGAATTTCGGCATCATTTTACTCGTTCCTGCAGACTTTGTGCTCACACCCAAAGTGCGCGCACATAAAGCTGCCTCTCAGTACTAAATTGAGTTCTTTTTCGTTGCTTATTGCGCTTAAACAGTCAAATACACACAAAATAATGTCAAAATGTCCGTCTTGGCGAGTATTCACATAAACACAGTCAGTTATGTTTTAAGTGAACGTAAACAGTTGAGAAAGAAAACACATGTATAACAGTATAATGGATCCGTGTGTCAGGTCTTAAAGTGACAGCAGCCTAATATACCTGCTGCCAAATTATGAGATAATATTAAAATATCTATATGCCAGTTTTCCCCATGGCCAGTGAAAATGTTGAGTGGTTTGTAACTTTGGAAAACCACTAGCCACAGTGGCTGGTGAGCAAAAAAGCTAATGTCAAGCCCTGACTACAACACTATAATAAACATTGAAACAGAAGAAATTACCTGCTCTCTGTCAAAGATCTCCAGCAAATGTTCCAAGCCCAGGTTGTGAAGGAACTGGCTGATACTCAGCTCCATAGCTAGACCTGAAAAACCAACAGGTTATTTACAGAAATCTTTCACTAGTCACCAAATGTTTGCTACAAGCAAGAATCTTGAATAAACCCACCCTCCTCTTTCGTCTCTATGCCTATGGCCCCTTCGGCTCCAGAAGGCGGCAGAAGTGTGGTCATCTCGGGGAAGGTCCCGGACTGGCCGTCCATACTGGAGTTTGAAGAGAGCGGTGTGGGACTCGAGCTGAGAGTCGATGGCACGACTCCCACGGGCGTCGAGACGCTGATAACCTGGGGCTTATAGCATGCCGGCAGCGCTGAGGGGGGCATGGCTGCCGTGAGGAGGGCTCGGACATCGTCCGCCTAGAGAGAGAGGCAGCGAAACATCAGAAAGTTTAAGTAACCAATTAAGTAACGACCAATTTCTTGAGGTCTCCCAAACTGATTTGCATTTAGTCACAAACTTATGTGAGTGTCAGTCAGATCTCAAGCATGTAGACCGTGAGTTCAGGAACAAAAATGCAAATAAGAAAGCATTTGTATACAAGACCAGTGAAAACGCTCATTTCAAATAAGCAAGCTGTTGGCATGCATACTTGGTTAAAGGGATAGTTCCCACAAAAATGAAGATTTTGTTATTTACTCAGCCCAGTGTTATTTTAGTATCATTGATATACTACTATAGTTTTGGTAATATTTTGAATTAGATTTTATTTTTATATTTTCTTTTTATATATATATATATATATATATTTTTTTTTTTTTTTTTTTTTTTTTCTTGTGATATTCATATCACAATTTGTACATTTCAGAACTTACTCTCTACCATGTAACACAAAGAGAAAGATTAAAGTATAAATGATTGTAAACAACTCAGTTTTATTTGAGTGTTATATCTGAAGTATAGCAATTAAATGGGTAACACTTTATTTTAGGGTCCAATTCTCACTATGAACTAGTTACTTATTAGCTTGTATATTACTAGGATATTGGCTGTTTATTAGTACTTATAAAGCACATAATAATGCCTTATATTGCATGACCATATTCTACATCCCTTAATCCTACCCAATACCTAAACTTAACTATCTTACTAACTATTAATAAGCAGTAATTAGGAGTTTGAGGCAAAAGTCATAGTTAATAGTGAATATGTGTTCCCCAGACTAAAGTGTTACCATTAATTGTAATAGTTTGGTCTCTATTGTTAATTTCAACCTATAATATTATATTAATGTAGCAAATCAGAGGGTTCCCTGTATATTTTACAGCATTAGTTGGGGGAGTTTTTTTTTTATTTGCTTATGAAAAATTGACATGTTCCTGAAATTTTAAATAAATGCAAAAAAAAAAAAAAAGCATTTCCAATAGCTAATTGCCAAAGCTGGGGTGAACTTATTTTGGACTCATGGTCCACCATTTGTATTAATAATATATGCATTTTAATTCTTGGTACTTTATATTTTATGTTGTTGGGAATTTTTTTTTTATTATATAAGTATTTTATGAGAAAATATTGAAAAAAAAAATAGGCAGAAGATACAGTTATTATTTATTAGTAAAGTTAACCAAATGATTAATTAACTAATCAGAAAATAATTGATAGATTTATTGGGGGGAAAATAATCAGTAGATTAATTGACTAATTGAAAATAATTTGAAAATTAAAAATTATTAAAAAATTGTTAGTTGCAGCCTTAGTTTAAAGAATGTTCAGGCTGTGTTTCAAAACTTCTTTTATGTTCTACAGAAAAAAGGTTTGGAATGCCATGAGGATGCATTGATGATGACAGAATTTTCATTTTTGCTTGATATATCCCTTTAAATACATGCCTCCAGGCATCAGACCGGCATATTTTCCCACTCCAGACTGCTTGTGCAAATGTGGAGTATTTTCAGGCAATGTTGTATGGAATGATCAGTAAGCCTCCTCAAGCACTGAATTAACGAAAAGTACCAACCATATAAAACAGACAGATCTATGACATAATAAACTAAGAGATAATTCTCCCTGGAATGATTAAAAGAAGTTTGGCTTGAGAAGGCTTAACTGTATCAGAGGTAAAGAAAATGAACAGAACGGTAGATAAGCGGATGGCGACAAGGAGAAAGACCTTCTTTCCCCAATGTGGCTTGTCCAGTAAGCACACACAAAGAGTGAATACCGTCACGAGGTCCAGCGACGACTGGCCTTCCTGGTTGCGGAGCGTGGGGTCGGCCCCGTGCGCTAGAAGCAGTGCGCACAACTGGGTCCTGCCTTTCTGCGCCGCCTCGTGCAAAGGGGTGAACGCCCACTTATCTGTGGCATTGACGCATGCGTTGTACTTGATGAGCAAAGCGGCCACATCCACATGCTGCAATGAAACACATGGAGCAGTCGTGCTCTCGGGTTGGTGTCTCTTTCACTTCCTGACGAAAGTCGCTGCATGAATATGACTATGCATGACTGCCAAACGGCACCAAACCTTTTTCCATTCCCCAACAGGTTATTATGAAACATGAGGAGGTGAACATAACACCTGCACAACCAAAATAAAACCTGAAGAAAACTTGTTCCAAACCTGTATGACTGACCGTCTTGTGGTGCCAAATTTGAAAATGAGATATGAGAGCTGAGGCAGAGGATAAAATTGACAGTGAAATTTAGATCTGTTCCTCACACATAGCTATTGTATGACTTGGAATATATATCGTAATCTTATGGATTACTTTTATGGTGCTTCTTTGTCATTTTTAAAACCAAAGTGCCTTTCTGTGTTCCATGGAGGAAAGAAAGTCAGGCTTGGGAAGACTTAATGGTGAAAAATGTGAGTGAACTATTAATTTAAGAAATGTTTATAAGATTGCAGATATCTAGGAAAAGGGAAAAGGTTGAGAAAGGGAAACTGATTTTTACAGAAACAAACCAAGAATGACTATCAGACTTTTATGATGCTGCAGTGATGACATTTTTGAAGGCCAGCCCTGAAGTTAGCATCACACTGGTTCCCTCGACAAAAACCCAATAGGATTTTTCCTTTGTCTTTTGAACTATTGCAAAAAATAAGCTCTGTGATCAACAAAAGTTTATGATACTTGCATGTTTTGTCCATCAAGATAGTTAACATAACTTTTATGAATTTTAAAGCCTTAGGCCATAAACAAACTACACCACAGTTGCTCGACTTCAGTGTCACCACCATTAAGTTTTCAAAAACTCTTTCAGTCTTATTTCCCTGAAAGTGCGAGTTAGAATAGTTTGCAAGAGCATAATTATAAACACAAAGAGGCGGTGAAATCGACTAGTGAGTAGATGAGTTTACCTGTTCGGCCTGATGATGTTTAATGTCCCCGACAACCTTTGTAGCCCCATTTTGCCACTTGTTAGCAACTACCTTTTTCAAGACAAGCTTTAAAAGTGGTGTGTTTTATATCAAAGAATAAAACACGAAAATATCTTGAGCTTGTGTTCACCACAGACCTTATTTCAACCATTTAACCAAAAATCCATTCAAAAAACCCATTGACTTTGGGACGATGGACCCAGAAGTGCTAAACTGCTAACTCGTTTCCGCGTTTTGGCCTACAGAAATACGTCATCCCTGCAGCACTCTATTTAATGAAAGGAGAAACATGAATACAAATTTGTATTCCCAAATGAACAAAAAAAAAACAAAGTTGTTCAGGTGTGGTTAATAAACTTTCATAAACCAGAGGGGCGTGTTGAATGTTTTTCTTCATACCAGTAAAGAACAGAAGCTTGGAATAAATAACACATGAGAATTGGCCTATATAAAATTCTGAATCAAAAAATAATAACAATAATTAAGCAATATTATACATATTATTAATATACTAAATAATAGATTATTCGATAAATTCATGTACGTATAAAGCATTATACCTACAGGGCTGTTGAATAATTCTGATTGGTTGACGTTCTAAATTGTACAATTATTTTCCAGTAAATTCACAGCTATGAAGTAGTTCCAGGTCTGTTCCATATGGCTTCGGCAAATTATTTCAGTTATTTTTGTAAGTCCTTACATCCTACAACAGCAAACAATCAACCCTCAAAGACTCTGACCAAGCAAACAAATACGACAAATGTTGGAATACAAACGACAAACAATTATTCCCTATGTAACTACATAAATTCAAACAAAATATTGCCAAACATGTATATAGACATATACTGTGTATATATATATATATATGAACAGAGCTGCAAAATATCAACACTGCTAAAATGTAGCTTGACCAACCAAGCAGAGTAGAACTGTTATATAAAATACATTAACAATGGCCAATTTTGCTTATTTTAAATAAATAATTACATAACAAATTATTTATGTATAAAAATAAAAAGATTTTTAGAAACACAACACAAACCACTATGAAAGAAATGCAACATTTGCATCAAATTTGACATTTTGGTCATGACTTTAAAATAAATCAAAGTTTTCAAAAGCAACCAAAAATAAAGCATATTTTAGAAAACAATTCATTTTTCAGACTTTTTTTTTGGTAACAATAAAGTTGTTAACATTAGTTAACTATAGTAATTAACATGAACTGGCAATGAAAAATACTTCTAAAGCATTTATTAATCTCAGACTCTCAGTTAATGTTAATTTCAACATTTAATAATACATTATTAAAATCAAAAGTTGTATCTGTTAATATTATTTGATGGACCTGAGCTGACATGAACTAACAATGATCAGCTGTATTTAACAAAGGTTAATAAATACTGTAACAAATGTATGGTTCATTATTAGTTAATATCAGTTAATGCATTAACTAATGGAACCTTATTGTAAAGTGTCGAGTCGGGGTTGTTGTGTGTACTGTGTGTAGCTGATCATGTTAACTGACATGTCCTGGAGCAGAACTCACCCCGTAAGATGCAGCGTTGTGTAGGGGAATGAGACCACCTTTATCCTGAGAGTTCACCTCTGCCCCGTGTTGCAGCAGATATTCAGCCACCTCCAGATTATTATAGCCAGCTAATCATACACATAAAACAAACACCACCAACATGAAAATATACTTTTTACATTTTTCATATTTCAGGTATTTTATTCATTTATTGGAGCATGTTTTGTAGAGATGTGCAGTGTTAGCACCTGAAAGCATCACTTCATAGACTAAGTCAATTTTAATGACTATTTGCACTTAGCCATAAACTGATTCCAAATGCATATGTAGCAGGCATTACAAAGCTAGAGTGTTTTAAAAGGTCTCTAGGTTCTGGTTTTGCCTTTAAATCAACTGTGCATCTTATATTTCAAACCCTGGTGCTCTGCTTCTTACTGGCCGCTATGTGCTGTATGCATAATTTGTGTTTTAATTTGAGAAAATGCAATTCTCAGTACGCTCGGTAATCTAGTAAATCTGTGCAGACTGTGTTTACTTTTTTATTATTTATATGTTTTTAACAATTTCTTTACTTGTGTGTAAATCTATATTTTAGTATCTGTTTTTTAACAGATTACTTGTATATTAAGTACACTTTTTTCAAATTGATGCATTTCTAATTATTTTAAAATATTTTTTAATTTGTGTTGGTCCCCCTTTTGCTGCCAAAACAGCCCTGACCCGTCGAGGCATGGACTCCACTAGACCCCTGAAGGTGTGCTGTGGTATCTGGCACCAAGATGTTAGCAGCAGATCCTTTAAGTCCTGTAAATTGCGAGGTGGGACCTCCATGGATCGGACTTGTTTGTTCAGCACATCCCACAGATGCTCGATTGGATTGAGATCTGGGGAATTTGGAGGCCAAGTCAACACCTCAAACTCGTTGTTGTGCTCCTCAAACCATTCCTGAACCATTTTTGCTTTGTGGCAGATCTCATTATCCTGCTGAAAGAGGCCAGAGCCACCAGGGAATACCGTTTCCATGAAAGGGTGTACATGGTCTGCAACATACTTAGGTAGGTGGTACGTGTCAAAGTAACATCCACATGGATGGCAGGACCCAAGGTCTCCCAGCAGAACATTCCCCAAAGCATCACACTGCCTCCGCCGGCTTGCCTTCTTCCCATAGTGCATCCTGGTGCCATGTGTTCCCCATAATTCATCAGACCAGGCCACCTTCTTTCATTGCTCCATGGTCCAGTTCTGGTGCTCACGTGCCCACTGTTGGCGCTTTCGGCGATGGACAGGGGTCAGCATGGGCACCCTGACTGGTCTACGGCTATGCAGCTCCATATGCAACAAACTGCGATGCACTGTGTATTCTGACACCTTCCTATCAGAACCAGCATTACCTTAGCAATTTGAGCTACAGTAGCTCGTCTGTTTGATCGGACCACACTGGCCAGCCTTTGCTCCCCACGTGCATCAATGAGCCTTGGCCGCCCATGACCCTGTCGCCGGTTCACCACTGCTCCTTCCTTGGACCACTTTTGATAGATACTGACCACTGCGGGAACACCTCACAAGAGCTGCAGTTTTGAAGATGCTCTGACCCAGTCGTCTAGCCATCACAATTTGGCCCTTGTCAAACTTGCTCAAATCCTTATGCTTGCCCATTTTTCCTGCTTCTAACACATCAACTTTGAGGACAAAATGTTCACTTGCTGCCTAATATATCCCACCCACTAACAGGTGCCGTGATGAAGAGATAACTGTTATTAAAGTGTTATTCACTTCACCTGTCAGTGGTCATAATGTATGCCTGATCGGTGTATATCGGCCACCCTTCTCTCTAAGATATCTGTATCAGCATCTGCCATTAAAAACCCTTATTGGTCAAACACTATAAGAGAAACATTCATGTCAAGAGTGAAAATTATGTAAAGTATTATTTGAAAGCATCACACTTTGATCCACACCTACCTGCGAGGTGCAGCGGGGTGGAGTGACGTCCCTGCGTGTCTCGACAGTTCACGTTGTCTGGAGTGCAGAGCTTTTTAACGCGAGATAAGCAGCCTTTCTTAGCGGCATCCAGCAGCGCTGCGTCACCCCTGAGCAGATCCTGAATGTCTGTATCTTCATCCTTCACCAAGTCCAGAGGGGTGTTTCCATCACGATTCTTTTTGGTCGGGTCGGCACCATGCTGTGTCAAGGAATTACTTTGTTATACTGTAGTAAACACAGTGCTTCCTTCATCACTTTGCTGCCATTGATAATAGAAATTATTTCAATTCAAAGCATAAGCAATTGTAAGCAATTGATTTCAATCTGAGCTCTTCAGTACCTGAAGAAGAAGTTTGCAGATCTCATATTTGCCCTTGGCGGCCGCCTCATGCAGTGGGGTGAACTTCCACAGGTCAGCCACGTTAACCACAGCACCATGAATGACGAGGAGCTCAGCGACCTCGTAATGCCCATAGGAACAGGCGTTGTGCAAGGGGACCAGGCCACTATGTAGCGCAAAACAGAGACATCATCTTACTTAAAGGGGTCATGAACTGGCTCTTTTTATTTTTTTATACTGTTGTCTGAGGTCAACTTATGACGTTTGCGTGGTTTTTACATTCAAAAACATCATAATGAATAAGTAATAGACTATTTTCTACCCTGGTTTTGAGCCTCTCTCATGGAACGCTCTGTTTTTATGGGCGTGCCGCACTGAAGACTTGGAAGTAAATGCCCACTGCTATGATTGGATAAGCTTTGCATATTACAATGAGCTTCGGCTCCCTCGTGAGTACACGTGAGGAATTGTTTTGAAAGCGTGTGGGAAAACCGTTTTCAAAACCGTGCATCACTAACACACACACGCACGCACGCACGCACGCACGCACGCACGCGCCTCACTGCAGAGTCAGACAAATCAGCATGATCAAAACTTCTGCGATTGTATTTTTCCTTCAAATATCAAGTCAAGAGAGTGAACAACGCACATCAAGAAAGGAATGTTATTTCACTATTTAAGATAGCCCGTTGGGCAGGCCGGTGATACGTTTTGGTAGCCCGTCTGGAAACCACATAGACCCGGGACGTTGGGCTTTGCGAGCCCTGGCCCATAACGTTACATGTCCGAGTCTGATCACGAATCGCAGCACAATGAACCAACAACACCTCAAATAAAGGGTTCTCCAGCCTGTGACAGCGTAATAAGTTATGTTCAGTTAGACACGTACACATAATCAATAGATATCAAACAATCTGTAACAATGCAATACTATCACATATAAAAAACATTTTTTACTCACACAAGTGTGTTGCTTCATTCATTCATGTAATCTCATCCTGTCTGCAAATCCAGTCTCTTGTTTAGAAACGAATCCGTGGTGAAATGAAGGAACAAACGCGCAATGTCTTACCCACGTGAGCTGGATATTCACTAAAAATAAAGTTCATCCATGCATTCATAATATTGGAATCTGAATGAAGCTTATGCAGCATGTTTATTGCTTGGAGGTTCGATCCGGTTTAGATCCACATAGGCCTATGTTATTTATCATGTCAGGCACAAATCGGTGGGCGGGGCTACAGAATCAGGCGTTCTTCTTCTTCTGTTAAGGCGGTGTTTCACCACACTCTGACGTCACAGCTTGGCACATTCTGAGATCGAGCGTTTGCTGGGTCTGGTGTCAATAAAAGCCTTTCTTTGACTAACAAGGAAGTTCTCAGCTCCGAAACTTACAGGATATTCTTATATCACGATGAACTTTTATATATCAAAGGCTGAATGAAAAGTTGATTTCTCAATTCATGACCCCTTTAAAACCAATGAAACATTTTCATTTTCATATATTTATAACACAAATAAATGTATTTATTACACGGCTCTGTGGAATACTTGATTCTGATTGGTCAATTGTGCCATCCAGCGGTATGTTATTCCTGGTAAAAACGAATAACACAGACTCATCCAAGTAACTGAAGTCAGCGCTATACATTTGCTAGGAACGGTTTTTCTTTGTGGAAGGTTTGCGTTTTGGTGAGCTAATAAAATATTAAAACTGTGTACGCTCTCGCTCTCTTGTTTCATAAAAACACAGCTGCTGCATTTTGCAACAATTGTTTTGTACACTGTAACGAATTATAAGATAACAAACAGGAAAGATTTTAAAACAGCTTCATTTCAAATCAATATCTCTTATCACCATAAATATTTATGTGGTGGCGAAATGCCGTGTAATAAGTGGTATGACTGTACTGTATCCCTTAAATTTCCGTCTAGTTTGAACTTGCTGCTTGCTAGCAAGTGCTTTCTCCGCGGAAGCTTTGCGTTTAAAGTCCTAGTAAAATTTCAACTGAAGTCAATATTTCGTGTCTAATTATTTACTTATGTGCCAAGTAGCCATGTCATAAGCGGGACGATGTTTATTCCGCAATAACAACCGGCTACATTATCCCTTACATATTTTTTTTATTTTTTATTAATATTTTAAAACTGTTACTAGATTTCACTAGATAGTGAGAGTGATAAATGTAGAAACGCATCATCACAGTCTGTGAAAAGGGTCCATATGAAATCATGTGTCATTTTGTAATTTGTTGCACTTGTGTTTCTTATAGAATTCAAGCATTTCTTAAAGAATTTACAGTAGTAACTAAACAAGAAAATGTATTATATTTTCATGTTTTAATATTTATGATTTTTAACCGCTTTTTTAATATTTAATATAACTGTATTTTATATATTTATTTACTTATTTGTTTATTTAAAAAAGTATATCTTGTGATTGTCTTTTTAAAATGAACATAAATTTCATGTCTATTTCATTTCAACAGTCTACTTCTGTTTATTCAGAAAAAAATGTACATGTCTATTTTAAAACATTTCATGTCTGTTTGTATTATGTATTTTTTTTAAATTATTTAAATGCTGCAACATTGTACAAAAACAAGCTGTATAATAATGACAATAAAGAGCTTGATTTGACCGTTAATTCGACCTGCTGATTCATTCAGCTTGTGAATCTCTGAGTAATTTAGACTACAATTGTTCATGTGAATGCTCAAGTGAAAAAGTAAGACGTTGCCTATTTATTGTTTTTGTATTATTTCATAGTAAAAAAGACTTCACATTCGATTCAGACTGCAAGCTCTAGTGAATCCTATCAAAATATCATTTATTTTGCTGTGGTGCTGCAGAGTTCAATCCACAAATGCTTGAAATGTCTGTTCTGTTGACTCCACATTTACACATTTAGATCTTAAGTCTTTTGACATCTCACCCCTTATCTTTAGCGTGCACATCGGCTCCGTGCTGCAGCAGATACTCCACCACAGCTACACGGTTGTACCCCGCCGCAAAGTGCAGGGGTGTGGACTGCCTTCCCTCAACATCTCTACAGTTCACGTTCTGAAGAGTACAGAGCTTCTACATGGGGAAGGTAAAAAAACAGTGTCAGTCCTAACATGGGAATCTGCTATAATCAACTTCATAATGATTTTACAACTACATGGGGGGGGGTTCATTTCACACTGTTTGGTGTATTTAGTCCTCACCTTCACCACTTCCAGATCTCCTGATTTGGAGGCTTCTAACAGTTGCCTGTCTGAATCTGAGTTGCCTGTAAATGCTCCCTCTAGGAATAAAAAAAAAAAATCTATAACAACAAGCAAGGTAAAAAAAAAAAAAAAAGAATGTTTTTGTGTTTATGTGCTTTGTGTTTATTTTAAAGTGCCCCGATTATGCTATTTTAAAGGTTCCTAATTTTGTTTTGGAGGTCTATAATAGGTTTACATGCATTCAAGGTCAAAAAACACTTAATTTTCTCATACTATACATTGCAGCATCACCTCCTTTCTCAGTGTCTCTAAATGCCTCCTTTCCGAAAACCTACTCTGCTCAGATTGGTCAGATAGACCAGTCTGTTGTGATTGGTCTACCGCTTACAGTGTGTGTCGGAAATGAAACGTCTATTACACATCTGTTATTAAACGTCTATCTGAATTTCAGCTCCGGAGGCTTCCTAGTTGTATACACAGAGATACGAACAGTAAAAATAGCATCAGTTTTACCGTATCAATTTGAGCCAGAGTCCGATAATGAAACACTGAAAGAAGTAGCTGAGAGGATTTGCTTTCACAGAGCAGAAAACAGCGTCTTCTCGATATGTTGACAACACAAACCAAACTCTTCCAGTCTCAGCTACAACTACAGTGTTTGAGGGCGGATCAAAGTAGACGTTGTTCACGGGCAGCCAAGACACAAAGAGAAATCCAGCAACACTTGCGGTGGAGAGAACTTTAAATTTTAAGTAAAAAATATACTGACATGTTTCGGCTTGAGAGCCTTCCTCAGGGTCTCAAAGCAGGCAGCCAATGATGAAGAACATAGGCTGGCATTATGCAAATTATAGAAATTTGTTACAAATCTACATGGTTCGTGCAGGAAGAACGACTGGAATTACTGATGGCTCATTTCAGACTATTCTTTTGGGAGACAATAACTCCATTTATCATGCACTTTGATCTTTGAAACTTTGCAGGCATTTACATTCACAAACAGCAATATAACACACTAGATGAAAGGTAATATCTGAAAAAAGCATAATGGGGCACTTTAAAGGATTAGTTCGCCAAAAAAAGAATATTTTATCTTTCTCATTCCATTCCTGTATGACTTTATACCATTGTAAACAAAACAGAAATTCATGCTGATCTTTTCCATACAACTAATGAATACTTGTTATAAAATAAAAATTTCGATTCTTCTTATCGATTCCTTTGTGTGCATTTTAATACGACTTTAAACCATTCAAGCGCAAGAAGAGCCGCACGCTGTTTTCTGTGCTGCACACACTGTGCGCACAGGAAGCCGCCTCTCATACTGTATAGTGCGCGATACTGAACTGAGTTCTCTTCTGTCTTTTTGCACTTGAACACACAAATACACACAAAAATATGTCAAAATATCCTCGTAAAACACAGTTGGTTATGTCTTAAGTGAACGTACACAGTTGACAAAGAAAACGCATGTGTAACAGTATATTGGATCTGTGTAGATCTTAAAGTGACAGCAGCCTAATATTCCAGCTGGCGTCTTTATAATAACGTTAATCAAACAACAAAAGACAAAGACTTGATGGAATAACTTTTGTAACTATATTTGTAATGTATATTTTATTTATAAAGTGCAGCGTTATTTTACATTTCATTACAGTTTCTGTACCCGAACACCTGATAATCTTAAAACACTGTTTATTTCAAACGTAACTTTGTTCAACTGTGTTTGTGCGATTGCTAATTTTTTTTTTTTTTTTTTTTTTAATTACTGAGTGTTTACTTGTCTTTAATAATGCTTGAAGTTAGGCTAGTTGTTTTTGCTATGGTATTTTTAAACCTTAGATAAAAGTTCCTTGTGTAAGTGTTCTTTACCCTGTTGATTTTTGTTCATGGTATTCAGCTACAATTAAATGTTTTGCAATAATACTTAAGGCCGATTCACACTGCACAGACAAACGCCAACAAACAAGTTGGCCGTTGGATTTAGAATTTTATGAAAAATATCTGTCATGTTCACACTGTCCCAACAGACACCGACAAACTCGAGCACCCACGGAAAAACACGAGATATTCTCCATTCATTTTAACCAATAAAAATAAAAGGTTGTAGCTTTCAGACATAATTTTCTTCTCGTTTTATAGGCCGTTTCTATGGCGTTAAATGTCGAGAGTGCATCCATGTAACGAATCTCTCTGCTCATAGGCGGATTTCTTTCACTCTATCGCAAAAGATTTTACGCGTGCACGCTCAAACTTTGTCCAGTGTGCTCTCGCGAATATCTCCTTGCTGTTTCTCTAGAATTGTCTTCTGATTTGTCCAGAAACCTGCCATTTTCACTACAAGGATAAATTACTAAGCACGCCCAGCAACTACATGCAGTCTTTGCAAGGGACTTGCCTCATCGTCATGACAACGGTTCGTGTCCAGGTCAGATTACGTCAGAGTTTGTTGTCGTTTGTTGGAAAATCATACCACACTACTCAGACATTCCACGACCTAACAAATGCCAATTGAACATGTTCAGTCGGGTGAAGACAAACTCCAACCAACGGCGACAGACGCCAACGGGGTAACACACTGATCCAACAAACTCCAACAGACTTGTTTGTTGGTGTTTGTTGGCGTTTGTCTGTGCGGTGTGAATTGGCCTTTAGAATAAATGTGAATGATATCCAGAGGTGTCAAGTAACGAAGTACAAATACTTTGTTACCTTACTTAAGTAGAAATTTTGGGTATCTATACTTTACTGGAGTAATTATTTTTCAGCCGACTTTTTACTTCTACTCCTTACATTTTCACGCAATTATCTGTACTTTCTACTCCTTACATTTTAAAAATAGCCTCGTTACTCCTATTTCATTTCGGCTTGTTTTCATTCCGGCTTGTCATCGTTCAAAAAAAAAAAAAAAAAAACCTATCCAGATAAATCGCGCCATCGGGATAGAGTGAATTTGATTGTGGTTGGATGAGAAGTTAACATATACCATTCCGACACCCTATTGGTTTGTACGCGATCCATCGCACCTGCACACAAATCACGTAATGCTCAGTAGTACACATATAATGTATTTGCATTATACTAAAATGCGTTCATTTTCAATGGGCATACATGCGGCTGAAACAGGTAGCCTAGTGCATCCCAAATTTTTCAACATTAACATTTTAATATAACATTATAGTCATTATGGCCTTTAGAAAAATGTTTTTTTTGAGGAGGTGGGGTAGTGCACTATAGGCCCCTGTGGCGCGGCCTAAGCTTTTGTCCTTAATGGCATTTTTTTCCTTACGTTCCTTTTACTTTTATACTTTAAGTAGTTTTGAAACCAGTACTTTTACACTTTTACTTGAGTAAAAAGCTTGAGTTGATACTTCAACTTCTACAGAAGTCTTTTTAAACCCTAGTATCTATACTTCTACCTGAGTAATGAATGTGAATACTTTTGACACTTCTGATGACATCTACGTTTTTTTTTACCTTATTGGAATCGAAATTAGGAATCGCTAAGAATCGGAATCGATAAGCAGAGTTGGAATCATTGAAATTCAAACGATACCCAACCCTATGTATAATGAATCAGCATAAACATTCTGCTAAATTTCTTTTTTTGTGTTCCACAGAAGAAAGTCATACAGGTTTGGAACGACATGAGGGTGAGTAAATAGTGAATTTTAACTAAAGCGTCACCTTGCAGTATCTCCTGAATGCTTTCATTGGCGAGCTGGGAGGGTGAGAAGCCCTGTAGGGAGGTGATGAGCGGGTCACATCCAGCACTCAGGAGCATGCGGCAGGTCTGCAGATGGCCGCAGTGAGCTGCACGGTGCAGTGCTGTCTGACCCAGGATATCTACCGCATTCACCTGCATATCACAACAACACGCTGACAGGAAAAGCACCATAGACTACCAGTGCATTACTGTGAACACGACTTTTGTTTGATTTTACAAACTGAGGGACATATCAAAATTATTTGATGTATTTCTGATTGAAACAGGATATTCAACAAGACAAAAAAATTCAGGGGGCGAGACTTGGGAAGTCACTGGATTGTGTACTGATGAAATCTGTATTAAAAAAATTAATTTTGAATTCATGTTCAATCATAAGGCAAGTCAAATTTATTTGTATTCCGCTTTTCACAATACACATGGTTTCAAAGCAGCTTTACAAAAAATCTGGATGTTGATGTTTATAATATCTTAAAGCCTTACGATCGCATTTAGCAGATTAGAGCTGGGCTAAAATATAGTTAACATTTTGCGGCAGTACAAGCAATCAAGCAGTTGATTTGCCTTATATAATACATTAGATAGATAGATAGAAGTCAAGCGTTTGATTTGCTATATAGTATATATCACCCTACATAAGTATACTGTATGTATGCAAATAAAGTTATAATATATATACCATTTTATATATAGATCTCTGCGATAATACATTTACATTTTACAATAATATAAACAATCACACAGCCGAGATTTGCTATTTTGTATATATTGCTCTACGTGAGCGTACTGTATGTGTGCAGGTAAAGTAGGATGTAATATATTTAACTTTTAATATATTGCTGGGCGATTAAATAGCTTACATTTTTTGATTATATAACAATTAAGGAGTTGCTATATAGTACAGTATAGCACTATATAGTACAATGTAAATGTGAGTGTACTGTTTGTATCTGTGTAAGGGTGGATATACTTATAGTAGTTCAATAGTTTGTTGCTAATTATTAATTTGTTAGTTCATTCGAGTTATTAATTCGTTATGTTGAATCACAGATTCATGTATTTTCATCCTGATGGCACAACTAAAGGCTGACAGAATAACTGTGATGCTAAAAAACATCTGTGGTGCCCATGTATAATAGATGTTTTTACTGCAGCTGAAAAATCTCACTTACTTTCGCCTCGTGTTTCACCAGCACCTCGATGATGTCATTGTGGGACTTCTCAGCGGCAAGATGCAGAGGTGTCAGGAAGCTGTGTGAAAGACAGAGATCCAGAAGCCGTTACTGGATATGATACACCATCACTAAGACATCCTTTGCAAACCAGAACAACGCGACTGACTCACTCTTTATTCTTCTCATTGACGTTGGGTCCTTTTCTGAGCAGCAATTCACAGATCTGTTTCCTCTTGGGATAGGGTGACATGGCGGCACAATGCTATCAAAGAAAATCACAGAAACCTCTTTTATTCACTTCAAGACCTATACAAATCTGTTCTAAAATATTCTTTAGCTGGTTTGTGTTTAATTGTAGCATTCACAGGAGTGTGCATATCAGCTATGTTTTTAACTTCTTCAATCAAGGCTCATCCAATAGGATTTAATAGTTGGAAATATGCTTTTTGCATTTATTGTTTTGAGTCTTTTAAATAAATTGTGATTCTAAATAACAAAATATTTCTGTTTAATTTAAAAAAAAAACTTTCCTTGAAAGAAATTAATACTTTTATTTAACAAGGGTGCATTAAATTAATCAGAAGTGACAGTAAAGACATTAATAATGTTATAATGCAAAATATTTCTATTTCAAATAAATGCTTGTTTTTTTTCTATTTAATCAAAAAATCCTGAAAAAATGTATAATGGTTTCCACAAATATATAAAGCAGCACAACTGTTTTCATCACTGATAATAATAAGAAATGTTTCTTAAGCACCAAATCAGAATTTTAGAAAGATTTGACACTGAAAACTAAAAAGTAATTGCTGCTGAAAATTTTGCTTTGCCATTACAGGAATAAATTACATTTTCAAATATATATTTAAATAATTTTTTACTGTATTTTTGATCAAATAAATGCAAAAAAAGACTTCTTTCATACGTATAATACATATAATAAAAAATGTTATACATGTAATACATATAATAAAAAAGAGAAAGAAAGCCTTACTAGAGCTGTCTCTTGGGTTAGAGGGTGTTTGAAGTTGATGGTCTCAAGAGAGAGGTGTTTTTTAAAGTGGGCCATGTCCGCCTCACGTGCCGCCTGCAGCAAAGCGTGACCTCTGAACTCATCTGCAACAGAGAGTGACACCCCATCAGTCAATTACGTACCAAACTAAACGCGAGCTGATCTTAGTAGCAGTCACACGCTTACATGCCAGACGCTCTTTCAGCAGGGCGGTCGGGGCCAGGTCCATCGCGCTCTTGTTGTGGCAGTTGAGGAAGGTGGGGTCGGCCCCGTAGCTGAGCAGGAGAGAACAGACCTCCACTCTGTTTTTTGAGGCTGCCTCGTGCAAAGGTGTGAACTGCCACAGGTCCATAGCGTTGACGCAGGCTCCATGCTGCGGAAAACGAACAGATGGGAGTGTAGTTACCACTTCAACTAAAATTAAAGAACTCAGAACAAGAAAGCAGACAAGAAACATGTGAATACCTTTACTAGCAACTCAGCTACCTCATAGTGACCGTATGAACAGGCATTATGAAGAGGCACAAGATCACTGTAAACACAAGGCCAAGTGTAAGATAGTATAGAGTGATTTAGTGACTACAATTATGAAAGAAGATTGTTTCTGACTAGTTTTTTATCAGAATGTTTCGGGTTCAAAGTTAAGTAAATACGTTTGACACATTCCTCAGATTGCAAGAACAAACAAAAAATGTGTTCACAGCAAAGTCTAGGGGATGATATACACACGGTTCCGAAAGTATTGCCACAATTATACATGTTAACATGGGACTAGTGTAATAGAATTGAATATTAATCTTTTAAACAAAGTTACATCCAATTTTTCAACTAGGGATGCAACTAGGGATGCAGTTCAAATTCTGAATGATATTGGTAGGCTGATAATTATTTGCATGTTATGGCCAAATTAATATATAATAATGTTTCAATCATGACAACTCTTGATCATGACAACTCATACTCTGTGAGCATGTAAGATATGCTGCTGCTGCTTCATGAATAGGCATACATCAATCTTGTAGCAGATCTAGGCAGGTGGTGCTGGGGGAGGTGGAGGGTTTCAGAGGAACTCTAATGGCGCGCAGCGGAACACTGAACCAGACTATTTAAATTAGAGGTCGACCGATTGATCGGTTTTGCCGATTAATCGGCACCAATAACTGATTGCTGGAACTATCGGTTATTATCGGCAAAAATCCATACTGATAGTTTTCCCGGGTTGTGTCCGTTGCTGGAGCAGCTGAGAAGGGTTCGCTGTCATTATACAGTACGAGAGTCGCCTCTAGAGAGTGGCCGAAATAAAAACTATCACTGACGCCTCTGGGTGTTTGTTTTGACACGTGAGGCTGCACACTGCACAGAGCAGGACACTTCAGATGTGGATTTAAAACCGAAAATGAAACGTTAAGTATATAGTACACTACCATACGCGTTTTCATATCATTATAAAGTAATTCATTTGTTGACTAGATGCTTGCATTAGTGGAGAACAGCAGTACGTTTGCTGTCGAGGCTGAGAGGACACTAACATTACTAGTACCTCAAGCGGTTAAAACAATGTGACAAAAACACACCCAAGACCGACCCAAATGTTTAATGTCACGATTGTCACTATCTATTTGCATTAGTTTATATCCAGCTGGTCACTTTAATGCATTCGTTATGCAGCGAAGTTGCATATTTAAAGCTAGTGATGTGAGAAAGCAAACCATTTCGTCATTCAGCCAACAGAAACTTACAAACTAATCAGAAACGCATTCGATTTCAGCTCTTTTTTATCATCACTGTAATACATATTTTGTTATTTTGATTAGATAATCAAGTGTTCTAAAATAGAAGGAAATAAAGTGAGAGAGTATACATACAATACATATGTTATGTATCTATTTTCAATGCTATGGTGTTTGTGTAGATATTTAAAAATGGCCATCTTTAAGCATGACTGTTTGGATTTATAGGAAATGGTAACCAGAGTCTATTTGTAACATTAACCAAGGTTAATAAAAGTATAGTTCATTGTTAATTTCAACATTTACTAATACATTTTAACATTTTAAAGTTGTATCTCTTAACATTAGTTAATGCACTGAACTAATATGAATGTGCAAGGTATAATTAATATATTAATTTTTTTTATATTTAAAAAGTACAGTACATTTTCATGGTTCAGAACTGTTTTTCAATTTTTGTAATAAAGTTCAGCCCTATTTTATGTGTTATGTTTGTTTTTATTCAGTATCCATTTTAAAAACTATCAGTTGATTAATCGGTTATCGGCCAGTGCGGGCCAACCTAGTTAGCCTTATCAGTAAAATCCACTATCGGTTGACCTCTAATTTAAATGTTGAGCAAACAATCTCATAGCAATCTCATCAGCAGAGACCATTATGGTACTGTGCATCTCTATAAAGGTGGTAAAGTCAGTAAAAAGAGACTGGAATTATGCCTGCAGAGCATCTTGACCTGTAGACGTCAATTTTAAGTGCATTACTGTAAACAGAAGTTTTATTTGTTTTTGTACAAACTGAAGGGGATCTATTTCTGTGCTAACTGACAGCATAGAGCTTAACTTGTACAGCACTTTGAGTCACACTCGACACAGACATCGCACCCTTTGTCTTTAGCGTGCACATCGGCTCCATGCTGCAACAACAGCTGCACTGTCTTCACACGATTATAACCCGCGGCCAGATGCAGAGGGGTGGACTGCAACCAACAAACAATCCATTCAGATACACATATGCAAAGGATTTATTTAAATGAAGATGCATGTAGAACGTGGACCTATTATATATGAAATGCCTGGCTACATTATATGTTTTATTTGAGTGGCTCAGTAAACATTTGAGGATGGTTTTACATTAACAATCCCATTGTCAAACAGATATTGAGGCAACATTAGCAAATATACTTTAATAAATCACCTTCCTTCCATCACTAGCGTGACAGTTCACATTTAATGGTGTGAGGAGGCTCATCAGTTTTTCTTCATTTCCACTTCTGTATAAATGCAATGAGCAGCAAGTCAATTAAAAGAACAATGCGAGTCACGACAGCAATTTTGCTTAGCAATATTCATCTCTCCTCAGGTCTCCTAAACAACATTAAGCTTAAATTGTTATTACCTTGCGCTCTCGAGGAGTTCATCCTTTCTATATTCACCTAGATTTAAGAAAGAATGAAGTGTATTAACATAAATGGAAATTTCATTTGAGCCCAAATGAAAAGCCAAGCCACCAGGAGAACATGCCAGCCTTGAGTAAATTGGCAATTACCAGACACAGTCTTATAAACATATAGAGGAAAAACAAATGGGAATTGTGAGAATAACACTGAATTATTGTAAATACGAGTTTCCTAGTTAAAAATTGGATATGAATGCCCTCTCAAGTTGTACTGGGAAGTTCAGGGATAATTTTGATACCCAAGTTCCCGAGTTGGGAGGGCCATAAACTTTAAACATGGCGGAGGGGAGAACGATTGTTACCCAATAGCATGTGAAGGCAGCATAAGAATCAAGTATTCCCAAAAGACATGTAATAAAAACAATAAAAAAACTCATGAAGTTCTGCAACTAACAATTATTTTGATCATCCATGAATCTGTCGATTATTTATTTTTGATTAATCAATTAATCAGATGGAAAAAAAAAAAAAAATCCCAAAATGATTCATTAAAAAAAATAAAAATTAATTAATTTTAATCCATTATTTACAAAAATATTATTCCACATCCTGCCCAATGATGTCATCCATACAATGTGCATTTTAAAGGCAATGAAAATGAATTTAACCAATTAGTTAAAAATATTCTGTTCAAAAGAATCATTTTTCCATGAATCGCACAGTTCGCACTGTATGTTTGTAGTGTTATACAACTCACAAAGAAAATGTGGCATGTGTTTGTATCATTTCCCAGAAGCCAGTCTTCCTCTCGCATTACATTCAATCAGACTGCAGACTAGAGCTTCAAGAGCTCACTCACCGGTCAGCACAGCTTTGGTGGAGGCTTCAGCCAGGTCAAGCGCTGTCCTTCCATCAGTGTTTCGGATGGTTGGCTCAGCACCATGTTGTAGTAAAACTACCAATGACAAACATGTGAACAGTTATACATTATACATTCAACATGCAGATGAGATCCACGTTTGATGTACTTTTTTCATCACAAGAAGTTATTATGAATGTATGGAAATTACACTGTAAACTTTATTACTAGAAGACCACATTTTACCAATGCAGACGTCGATCTTGCCCTTGATGGCAGCCTCGTGGAGTGGAGTGTAATTCCAGTTGTCTCTGGAGTTGGCATCGGCCCCGTGTTGCAGAAGCAGGTTGACGACCTCAGCGTGACCAAAAGAGCAGGCGTTGTGCAGCGAGATCAGACCACCATCATCGCAGGCATGCACGTTAGCACCGTTTTGAAGAAGGTAGTCCACCACATCTCTACGGCCAAAACCTGCCACAGAAGAGTCAAAGAGCCGTGGGCTTAATAAATGGCCTGCTTCCGTCAGGCCCAACTTCAACATTACGCTGCAATACTGGGAGTTTTAATATCAATCAATAAAAACAATCTATAAAATCTTTGACTGCCCATTTAACATATAATGACAATGGAAAAAACATATTTGTGTTGATAACACGTCCAATAGAATAATTACAATTATCATCATTATGGGATGTAAACACATCTTTATGATAGATGTCTAAACATTTTTTTCCTTTATAATTAACAAAAGTAGTCAATTTTTCACGTTAGGCCTGTTTACATCATAAATGTTACTGAAAACGTAATGTTTATTTAAAAAATAAATGTCTATTTTAAAAGTATATTTTATCATTTTCTAAATTATTCAATAAACATTTTTAAATAATTAAATAATGAATAAAATGAAAAACTAATATTATTAATTAAAAATAATCAATAATTTTAGTTTTTCATTTTATTAAAGGGGTGATGACATGAGAAACCAAATTTGCCTTGATCTTTTGGCATATAAGAGGTCTTTGTACCATTAAACCTTCCTGCAAGTTTCAGAGCTTAAGACGTCCTGCCCATTATAAACGAAGCATTTATTTATTCAAGCTCCAAATACGGCTCATTGTGGATCCTATGGGGCAAGGTGACATCACCTAGCACCAGTCTTTTGCTACTATTACTATGATACAAAATATTTACTTATTTTATTAATTAAAGCCTTCACTACATTACACTTTACACTACTATATTAAGGGCTTCAAAATAACTGGTAAGATATAGTTAACACGTAAAGTTTAAAGCAGCTTGCCCTGTCAGATGCTCTGAGAGATAGACTTGTGCTGACAGACAGATAAATACTTGCGGTGTTTAATGCGTTTGAAATGTGGTGCTTTCCTCAGTGCATAACTTACATTTCACAGGTATATTCTCCATCTGTAAATGTTAGAATGTCATGCAAATCAGTGGGGCCCCCAGAAACTTTTAATAGGGGTGGCCAGAGGAGGACACAGCAGATCTTGGGGTGGCACAAAAAAAATATATATATATATATTCAGTTGTTTACTTTTGTTTCTGGTTAATGTAACAATATGACTTTAAAGCTGTAGTCTGTAACTTTTTTTGGTTAAAATGTATCCAAACTCTATCTGTCTATCTATCTGTCTGTCTGTCTGTCTGTCTATCTATCTCACATACACCTCAAAACATTATATTCTTTCGCGTAAAGAAGATAACTCCGCAAATAACTGCAGTTTCAGGGTTCAAACAGAGATGGCAACAAAGAGGTAAAACTTACGGAATGCAGCTTTATTTAAAGTAGAGCTGCACGATTCTGGATAAATTGAGAATCAAGAATAATTTGCATGAAAAATAAAATAATTTGAATGAAGGAGTCATGTCTCATTAATAAAGACTTGTTTCATTATTGGATGAAACAGCGTTTGTGAATTAATCTCTTGAATGAATGATTCAATGACAAACACTTTTTAAACAGTCTCTTGTCGCCACTTCCTGGCGTAATAAGCCATGACTTGTATGTAGCCTATACTATTAATACAAGTGTCAAAACACTTCAAAAAGGTGATTTGCTCTATTTTGATCGCTAGATATCAATGTTCATACCCAAACTATAAACTTTTATCCCAATTTGTCCCCCTGCTATTTAAATGTTTGTAACACATGAATAACGAAATGTGTGGTTGAAAAGACTGTGAAGCTGCTTATCTGTACATTTACATGGCAGCTGCTCTCTCTCCGGATCAGCGGCAGCGCGAACACAGATTTGAATGTTGCAGTGCGATGATCTTACTTTAAAAGTGTAACGTGATCCATATCAATGAATGAGAGCGTTCACATCGGAAGCCTGACGGCCGACTCTCTCATTCATGAGCAGCGAAAAAATTACTCTTTATGTTCATTTAAGGCGTCATTTCACTAATTTAAGACTGCTCTTATGAGAATATTCAACAAAACAGACATTTTGGAATAATTCTGTGTGTTATTGTTCGTTCAAGCATGAAAGACTCAATTCGATTCTGGCGCGTCACATCATGACACAATATTCACAGACAAAAGAAAAAATAAACAGCAGATGCTGGCTATTTTCAGACAGATTACGTTGGCCAGTAGTCCACGGCTAATAATAAACACCACTTTAACATGATCTCTAACTTAAGCAAACGCTTTTAATACACATTTAGTCGTAACAAAACAAAACCATGCTTGTTTTAATGCTACTAAAAGTGTGAGTACAAGGAAACGATCCACCCGCATGCCTCTCAGCCATGGTGCCTTCATCTGTGCTGATCTGCGTCTCGAGCAGATGATGTCACTCGGAGGGAGGCGTGACCATGTCCGCTGAACACGCCCCAGTTTCTTGACTCCACCCCCATGTCAAAACAGTGCCATGAAGTGAAACGCACAGAAAAGTGAAGTGCAACGGGGAAACAGTATCGCAAACTCACTTGACTGAAACGCAGAATAAAAGGAGTGTTGCAAATGAAACCACTTTATTTTTTTTTTTGCAATACTTTATTTTTGTTTGCAAAACTTATTTTTTTTCTCTCAATACTTTATTTTTGTTTGCAAAACTTTATTTTCTTTTGCAATACTTTATTTTTTTGCAAATCTATGTGGCATTAAATCCGCGTGCATGCGCAGCAAACAGACGGAGCGCAATAGAATAGGAACGCAATAATTCTGACTAAAATATACATATTTCTAAAATATTTGTTGTTGGACAATAAATGTGCCATGTGGAATTTTAAACCTGCAAGTAAGTATATTTTTTATGAAAGTTACCATTATATTGGGGTAATCAAATGTAGGCTAATATGCTTTTGTTTTTATTTTCATTTTTAGTTTAGTGAATTATTAATTTTGTTTTTAGATTGTAATGTTACAATGTTAGAATGTAATGTGATTTTAACCCCCTTTTTGCACATAATATATTGCATAATGCAATATATTAGATTTTATATTTATATATATTTGCAATATTTATTATATATTTGCAATATATTAGAGATATGATTTTTTGGCCATATCGCCCAGCCCTACAATAAGGTTTCATTTGTTAACTTCAGTTAACTACATTAGTTAACATGAACTAACAGTGAAAAATACTTCTAAAGCATTTATTAGTCTTAGTTTATATAATTATACACTATTAAAATCAACAGTATTGATTGCATCTGTTAATTATTATCTAACATCAACAACAATTAATTCAATAATCTCAAAAAAACTATATAAATATGATCATAATTAGGCTAAGAAGCTTTTGTCTTTTGTAGTTGATTAATTATTAATGATATGCAAATTCAATTGTTTTTGCGATATAATACAAAGTGTACAGTAATAAAATATATTATTGACAGTGATACAAATAGCATAGAATCATAGAACGGAAACAGTAAGAAACAGAACACAGAGTCTTGTTTTAGAAAATAAAAAGAATAGAATAGAATAGAATAGAATAGAATAGAATAGAATAGAATAGAAACCACAGTCGCACTCACCCGCAGCGAAGTGCAGCGGGGTGGATTTCCTGCCCGCCGTGTCCCTGCTGTTCACATACTCCGGGCGCACAAGCTTCTTCACCCGCTCGAGGTCTCCGCTCCTGCAGGCCTCGAACAACTCCCTGCTCGGCTCGGCAGACCTGGAGCGCTCCATGAGCGCCGAGAAGCGCCGGACCGACATGGACAAGCTAGGGGCAGATAGTGGGAAATGTGGAATACACACTATTCCAAAGGCTTGACATGAAGGCTGGAAGGAGGCGCGGATCTCCACAGTTAAAACCTTTTTATAACACCCATTAGAAGAGAAGAAATTATTCAGCTCGGGTGTCTTTGATTGTTAATGTACACTACAGAGCTGTCAATACGGCCGTGTCTCAAAATCACAGAAATGAAAGAAACGGATAGATTGTCAATTCGAGAGATAGTGGGACTTGAAATAGGCGGGGCTTTGTGGCCCGGAACTTGTCTCTTATTGGTCACGTATGAGTCAGAAAGAATAATAATAATGAGTGCAACCATAGACATAATACATGTATTTATATGCATATGAATGCAAAAACACTGCACCCCTACTTTTTTCAGAAAATACTCTCCCATTACATTTTCGGAAACACTTTATCTTAATGTGTCCCCTTGTTACACGTTACATATATTTACTATATTAACAATTATAAATTATGCATAATTACATGCAACTAACCCTAAACAAAACTTAACCCTTAAACCTACCCTAACCCAATAGTAAGTAGGCTACATGTAGTTACTTGTTACTCAGTACTTAAATGTATAATGACAATGTAAACGGGGACACATCCGAGAGCTCTCTGACCCCTTCATAGACAGCAATGTAATTACCACTTTCAAGGCCCATAAAGATAGGAAAGATATCGTTAAAATAGTCCAAGTGACTACAGTGGTTCAACCTTAATGCTGTAAATACAGTGCAGCGCTTTCAAAGCGCTACGTCAGAACGCCGGCTTACCATTGGCCAATGGTGTTCACGTGAGCACCACGACGCATGCGTGTGATGCTGACGCAGGAGCTAGCCAACGGTGAGCTGCCGTTCTGCCATAGCGCTTTGAAAGCGCTGCACTGTATTTACAGCATAAACTGCGTAGGAGACTGACGCAGGCAAGAAGAAATTGTTGAATAAAGTTGATATTTTTGTTTTTTATGCACAAAAAGTATTCTCGTCGCTTCATAACATTAAGGTTGAACCACTGAAGTCACATGGGCTATTTTAACAGTGTCTTTCCTACCTTTCTGGGCCTTGAAAGTGTTAATTAAATTGCTGTCTATGGAGGGGTCAGAGAGCTCTCGGATTTCATCAAAAATATCTTCATTTGTGTTCTGAAGATGAATGAAGGCTGGGGTGAGGGTGAGAAATTAATGACAGATTTTTCATTTCTGTCAGGACCACTATCGTCAAAGATGATTGACAATTAGCATATAGTTTGGATTGGCGGTATGGTTCTGTTCTGGGCAAGAATTCCCTGCGCATCCATGCAGCCTAGCATGGATAAGAGCAGGGAGAGCAGCAATAACCCCCCTTAGGGTAAACAGAACAGAACCAACAATGTATTGCAGATATCATTAATGTCAATATTAAAATGTACAACATAATTTGGGAATTTTGTGGGAATCAGAATGCCAAATCCTGAGTGACGAGAGGAGGAGCTGGGGATGGAGGAGGGTAATTAGCTCTGGAGAAACGCGATAGCTGCTGATAATACTGAAGGAGCTTATATATGCATGCTGTGATAGGCATCGTATTCCTATAGGTAGATGTGATCAGCTGACAGTCAGCTGATGCGAGCTTGACTAACGTGACCTGCCAGAACTAACGCTACCCTTGATTTTTGGGTGAACTAACCCTTTAATGCGTTAGCAACCATGAACCAAACCAACCAAATGAGCTACAAACCTTGATTTGAAACAAAATGTAAAATGACAACGGTACAAGACAAGGGAAAAAAATACAATTCCATGATGCATTGCGAACGACACAATTGAAATGTAAATGCCAGTTATAAAACTTGCAGGACTGATTTTCGTAGAACTACACAAGGGCAAATAACCTTTTTTGTAAAGGGCTCCCAACTCTGGAACATGTTGCCAAATGAGTTTAAAGCAATACATGACAAAGTTTTTTACAGTGATGGTAAAGCACTGGTTTAAAACAAACCAGAGCTGTGTGCATACTTAAATTTAATAAATGTTTAACTAGTTATTCATGTTGCCAGGGTTGGAAGCATCCTTAAAATAGGTACGTACAGGTCATTTAGGTATGCATTTGTATATGCTATATTAGCTGAATGTTTTATTCTATGATAAGCATCTTTTTTCCTTTTTTATTTATTTTATTTTTTAGAAAAGCCTTTCTAGGGACCCGAGATGCAAATTAGCTTATGCTATACTCTCTATGTGCAATACACATTTTCCAGTTTTCGACTGGAATCATGTTTTTTGTACTGTCCCTATTCAAATAAACTTATAAATAAAAATAAAATAAATAAACTATTGACTTAAATTTTGAGAGCTTATTGATTTGATTCCAGGTGTTTTATTGGAGTCACTGGCATTAAAGAGTTGGGTGCGATTTGTTTTGTTTCTATTCTCTGATTGGTGGAGATTTTTGCAGAATCATAGGTAATGTAGTTTTGTCCACCAGAAATCCAGTCGTTAAACACAATTATTTAAAAAAAATATTGAAATAATGCGAGCTGTTGGCTTTTAACAGAAGCATATACCAACGATTAACAACCTCGTAGCTCAACAGTTTTTACCTCCGGAACATTATATATTCTGTTAGTTTAACTCCTAACAGTGTATTTTCAAA
The DNA here is from genome assembly GCA_039654105.1 of Coreius guichenoti. Lineage (NCBI taxonomy): Eukaryota > Metazoa > Chordata > Actinopteri > Cypriniformes > Gobionidae > Coreius > Coreius guichenoti. The sequence continues at coordinate 6,212,743 of CM077187.1, forward strand.
TTTATTCCGCTTAAAGTTTGCCAGTGTTATTATTTAGGTATAAAAAGATATTCAAGACCGCAGCTGAAAGAGCAAAAACGGCGTTGTCACATGGTGTTACTTTTCTCAGAGCTGTTCACGACGGACAAATCACATTCGTTTGTGATCACTATTTGACTAAACACAAACAACGTTCAGAGATTTGAATCCAGCTCAATGTGTTATCTGAGCCGACGGGCGCCCCCTGGAGGAATATACCTGACTCGTCGCGCATGATGATGCCCAAAAATATGTCTAGGAAGGCAGCTCACTTGGTTTTGAGACACAGTGTAGGTATCTTGTTACGCAATGACAGACCAACTATACTATAGATATCAGTAAACCCCTCGTATATACTATATAACGCGGTTAGGCTACATGAACACGGAAAAATATGATATAGTCTGTCACAACTTTCATCATTATGAATGCGTTCGATGTGAGTTTAATGCTCTACCTGAACACCGAGATCACTTCAGTTTAAAATAGGCTGACATAATGTAAAGACTCGGTGCTGCCACCTTCAGTGCAGTGCATGTTTTGTTTCCATAAAAGTGTTGCATGTATGGACAACAGCAGCTTGAATTTAAGTATCAATATATATATTTTTTTGAATATTTAATCACAGAATAAAATAAATGTACTTTTTCTACAGTTTATTTAGAAATATATCATAAAAAGAATTATAGAGAAAAAAGTATTTTATTACACACTTTAATATGCACAAGACTGCCTTTAATGTTTTATACCATATAAATGTATGTAACATTTAAAAATAAAATGTCATAATATTTAATTAAAAGAAGCATTAAAAAATTCTTATCCCATCAAATGTTATAGTCTTTTGCATAAAATTAATATTGAAATTCAACATTCAAAATGGAGGAGGTGGAGGAGGTGGTGGAACAAATTTTCCTCCAGTATTAGGTGGAGGAGGAGGCGGTGGTGGCATGGAGGCATTTTGGGGAGGTGGAGGTGGTGGTGGAGGTAGCGAAGACCCACTGTAGGCAGAGCTAGGAGGAGGTGGTGGAGGAGGTGGAACAGCTGTCTTGCCCTGAAGAGGAGGTGGAATTGGCACATTGCCTAGAGGAGGTGGTGGAGGAGGTGGAACAGCCATGTTACAAGGGGGAGGAGGAGGTGGTGGAGGATTTGTTGATGTCATTAAGGTATTTTGGACAGGTGGAGGTGATGGAGGAGGAAACATAGAGCCTCCATACATAGAATTGGGTGGAGGTGGAGAGGGAGGAGGGGGTGGGGGTGGAGCGTCTCCCATCTCATTATCTAGGAGGGGTGGAGGAGGCAGCATGGACAGGTCGGGATAAGCATATGGAGGTATAGACGGGGAGCTGTCAGGCTTGAGTGAAGGAGACGGTGAAGCTGGAGAGAGGTCAGGAGGAGCCGTGAAGCTAGAACCCACCCAGTCAGGCACTGATGGAGGAGGAACTGCGATACCCAAGAAAGACCTGAAACCACAGCAAATACATCAGATTTTCTGAAGACAATGGGAAAATGGGACTAACCAAATCAGCAAAAGCCATACCAGTTGAAGGTGCTGCTCTCCTGTGTGCCAAGTTGTTGGAAAGAGTCCTGATTGTCAGTCTCAGTTTTTGGCTCTTCCTTCGATGTCACAGATCAGCATAATATTTTGAAATAAATAAATCAAATCAATAGGGTTTTAGGCCAAAAATAATGCGCAAATGATTTAATAAAATATTACAATATTTTAAATTCTATTACAAATACGATTAGAGTAACCTTATAATTAATGATAAAAACATTGAAAGGACATTCCCAAATAGTTTTGTTTCTACATATTTTGGTTGCAATAAATTTATGACTTTAAATGCAGTTAAAATCCCCTTTAAAGAATCAAGTACGTCATTCACGTTATATATATTGAAATATTATTAAAAAAAATTCTTATATCAATAAATGCTATATATTACATACACCACCTTTCAAATGTTTGGGATCCGTACATTTTCTGATGAAGTTTTTGATTAAAAATTAAAGTTAAAGCAGTAATTGTGAAATATTATTACAAGTTAAAATAACTGTTTTTTTTATTTGAATATATTTTAAAACATAATTTATTCCTGTGATCAAAGCTGAATTTTCAGCATCATTACTCCAGTCTTCAGTGTCCTTCAGAAATCATTCTAATATGCTGATATGGTTTTGATATGGTAATAAGAATTATTTCTTATTATCATTACTGAAACTTTCGTGGAAATTGTGCTACATTTTAAATGTCTTTAACGTCATTTTTGATCAATTAAATGCACAGTTGATGAATAAAAGTATTAAATTATTATTTTTTTTTAATTGTACTGATCCCAAACTATTGAACATTAGTATATAAGGCTATAACATAATATATAGAATACATAATTCTATATATTTTAGGCCTGATCCAAACATTAGATCACATATTACTTATATAATATAATATATAACATTAAAACATTTAAACATTTAAACATTAAACATGTCTAATTTTCTTTTAATTTAAAACCAGCAGTGTTATGTTTGGATGTATATTTGCTCACATTTTTGCTGCCTTGCCAGTGGCTGTGGCCCAGTTTGTCCAGGCAGGTGTAGGATATGGGAACACGTCTGTACACACGAAACGGCTCCTGTCCTCCTGCTGGGGGGACCATCTTCTGAGTCCGGGGAACTTTTGACTGTTTGGTCAGCACTCCGATCTCTCTCCGGGCAATTTTCTCCTTGTACATGCCAACTGTCTGAATGTGAATACTGACATTAAGAGGCTATTTTTGGCATATGCAACTTTGACAAGATTATTATATGTCTATTAACCATGCAAAAACTAGTGTTTAATATTTCTTCAGTAGCATTGTTCTGACTTGCCCTTACTAATGACTAGCATTGTATTTCAAGAGATTCTGGTGCTTTCCGTTAAGTGATAACCGAAGCTCACCAGAGTCAGCATGTTGACGGAGGACTCCATCTGTTTGAGCTGAACCGTCTGCACATCTAAAAGCTTCAGCACAGACGTGGCCAGATTGTTTATCTGGTACGAGACACTGGCCAGGGCCTGCGCAGTGAGAGCTTTGGACTCTTCAATCACACTTCTGGTGTCTTCCACCTAAAGGTAAATAATAATTTTCAATATTTAAACTCTTCCAAGTTTTTTTTAATAAATAACAGCTGATTGAAAGAACTCCAGACTCAGTCCTGGCCTGTGGATCTATCACATCTGAACCATGTAATCAAGGTCTTACATTTTATAGTCTGAATATTACAGAAAAGTGTGTTGTGTCTGAAAAATGCTACATTTGCAGACAGAGGTATAACATTTCAAGGCATGTCTAAATAAATATAATAAATATACACTATACTGTTCAAATGTTTTGAGTCTGTAAGATTTTTTAAATGTTTTGAAAGAAATCTCTTAAGGCCTCGATATACTTCAAGCTAAATCAAAGAACGAACTGATGTGATGTCATTTCAAACAAAATCAGTCCAAAATGAACTTTGTTTGGAGTTCGTTTTGGGAGTTTGAAACAGCTTGCCAAAGCGAACTTTCCGGAAAAGTTGAATCTGGCTGGTAAACACCTTTGTACTACCATTGGTCCGTGAAGATGATGTAATAGAGGGTATGCATCGACGTCACTTTCCCGTCGGAACACGCCCCCTCAGCCGGGGCTGAGTGGCAGAAGAGCAGCTGCATGACTGGAGTTTATAGGGGGAAACGCGAGTAAAACAAACGGTTATCAGTTTAAACTAAAGGTTGGACTCGATATAGTGTTCCTTACAACTTACCAAAGATCCAGTGATCCATGGGTATTGACAATCGTGTTTTCCTGACATTTTTATGAGCCTGATTCGATATATAAATATGTATCACTGTCAGTCATCACAATTTCGTGAGTGAATCCCACATGTATATGCGGATGGGCCTATGTATTGAAGCGTGTATGTGGCCGCTTGTCAGGAATGGAAAACAAAAGTTTTATTCAAATTCTGAATATATTATAGGCCTATTAATTATTTTTTTTATATCGCCTAGACAGAGCGCAAAGAGCGCTCCCTTTATAATCACTAAAATCTGTCACTCATTCAGTGAACGCGATCTCACAAAGTTCCGTTATATTAATCAGTGAAGCTGACTACACAATGAATCTCTTATTTACATCATGTCTTCACTTAGAGAGGATTAGCGCACGTGCAGAACTCAGCACTGGACAAAAACTCGAGCGGTGAGTGGATTCTAACTTCAACACCTGTGATTGGCCATTGCGTTCAAGAAATCAACAAACATGTCTGTGATTGGCTACATTACTCACCGAAGCGAAACACATTGGAAATTGAATCATTTGACGAGCGCAAATACAGATACGCACTGGATCTTTTGGCAACTCTTTTTCACTAATAATATGCTATTATTACGAAGAAAACATATCCTAGACCAGCAGTTATGGGCAGCTTTTCCCTCTAAAAGCAATCAATAGCAGAAGCAGCAGCAGGCAGTGGTTTGAGTGAGAAAATTACACGCTATTATCAAGTCCGTCTCCCTCGGTCCGGAGGGGGGCACAGGGATGTCCATGGGGTCCGTGGCCAAGCCTCCCTCGACCCCCCCTCTGGCGCCGGGGCCTGGTTTTGTGTGTTTTTCACGGCATTCATGCTGAAAACCAATGCTGCCACTCAGTCCTTTTGCCACTCAGTGGGTGTAACCGCAGTCACTCCGGCTGACAGTGACGTCACGTGCATACCCTCTATAGGTAGGTGTGCGCAGAGGCTCCGCCTTCTTTCAACATGGAAATCTTTTCCGCTTCATTTCTCCTCACATGGAGGCTAGAAGTCCGTGAGTAAAAACATGAACATACTGGAGAGCTGCTTTATAGTAGAAAATGAAGTTGTACTTTGATGAAACGAGACACTGACACTGTTTTTAATGTTTAATCGGGTAAAGCTGATTGATTTTAAGCAATCTATTGTATAAAGTCCTATATATATATAAACGTGACGTTACTTTACTAGAATGCCGAAATGCAGTGCTCGTGCAAACATATCCACGTTGCTATGACGATCAGATGCTTTATTAAAAAATGCTTGCTGTTTTCTCAATTTTGTTGTGTGTTTATTTTGTTTTTGAGAGGCAAGCGCGCAGCACACATTGACATCTCTGTCTTTCACAACCAAACACACGCGAGAAGTGAAATATAGCCCGCAAGAAGCTTGCGATCCAAATTGTCTGTGCGCTAATTTGCAGCAAAAAGGAGAAAAAAAGGTTATGGAGGAGGAAATGGCTGGGGAGATGCGGGGAGCAAGGATTGCGTTCTGCAAAGAGAGTTGGAGGTAAATAAATAATTTTGCAATGTGCTGCTGTTGCGGCTGGTCAAGCAACTGTTTGTGCTTTGTTTCTGTTTGATATAATTGTAAATACATCTATTAAAATTGACATTCTGGTCTATAACTCCTCTCTGAACTTCCCGCTGCCCTGTATCTTGCTCTCTCATTGGCTGTAGGTCATCGCAGATGTAATTTTCAGTCAGAACACATTTCACACAGCAGGATTTTGAATCGCTGACAGGTCCAGATATTTAGCATGCCAAATAGCCTATCTCACGGCCGTCGGCGACTCGTCTGTGATTCTCTCATATTGCGTCTTTGATAATTCACACTGCGTGATTGTCACTCGCGTGAATGAGCACTGATTTGCCTATGATTTCGGGCATTTGTCAACGATTTCGTAAAACCTGCCGGCGAGTGAAAATTGGGCCTAAAATCGTGCAATGTGAACTCGGCATAAACGAACAACGAAAAAGAACTTCACCGTGAGTATATCGGGGCCTTTATGCTCACCAAGGCTGCATTTATTTCAGGCCTGGCTCTATGGGGATGCTTGAGGGTACTAAGCACCCTCAAACGAAAGCAAGAGCATCCTCAGTTGATACTGTAATAATGTCATTTTGAAGAAACAGATTCAGCAAACGCTCCAGTGTTTATTTGTGTTTGCGCTCTGGAGAACATCAAATGTTTCAATTTACAATGTGTTTTTACAGCAGTAAGCCATGTAGCCAATCGGTGCAGTTGTGGCCTAATGGTTAGAGAGTCAGACTTGTAACCAGAACAAGTGTGCCACACGAGTCCTGAAAACTGAAGCCAAAGCATCTCGATCGCCCCCAGGTGACTGGATGCAGTATAGGTCATAAACCCCGCCCTCTCCATGAAATGTAATGGGACATAGACAAACTAAACAATCAAATTACACTTCAAATACATTTTTTCCAAAGACGGTTTCTGTCATTTTAGGCTGTTTTTATCACGCTGATGATAGTTCAAGTGTTTGTTCTTTAAATAAGTTTGGTTTTAGTTAGTTATTAGATGCTATAAAAATGGAGGTGTGATGTTATGATTGACAGCTTCTCTGAGCGAAGTAGTCACTGAGGCACTAACGGACATTTTTCAGGGAACTTCAGGAGGAGATTGGAGCTTTAACTTTAATCTCTACATTTCCATAACGGTTTATTTCACAAAAAGGAGTGTGGGCGGTACCTTGATATCGCGGCTCAACTTCGCGCTCACTGCGCAGACTCGAGACCCAAGATGTCAGTGCCATATTTGAACACTGGCGGCTTCACTTACGTCAACACAAGAGAAAGTGAAGGTGCGTCGTCCATCTTTTTTTACAGTCTATGAACCCGAAGGTCACAGGTTCAATCCTCAATACTGGCAGGGAACAACTGAGGTGCCCTTGAGCAAAGCACCTATCTATCCCCTAATCGCTCCCTGGGCGCGGCAGTGAATGGCTGCCCACTGCTCCGGGTGTGTGTATCCACGGTTTACAGTGTGTGTGTGTGTGTGTGTGTGTGTGTGTTCACTACTCACTGCTCCTAAAGTGTGCACTAACTTAGATGGCTTAAATGCAGAGGACAAATTCTGAGTATGGGTTACCATACTTGGCCTTCACTTCACTCACTTTAATCACAGTCATGTCTGTTGATCTCTTGAACGCAATGGCCAATTAGACGAGTTGAATTTAGTCAGAGTTTAGTCAGTTTTTGTTCAGAGTTCTGCATGCTTGCGAATCCTCTCATTAAAAAAGTGTAGACACAATGTAAGTAAGAGATTCACTGTGCAGTGTAGACATCTTCGCTGATTATAGCGGAATTTTGTGTGATTGTGATGAACTGAGAAGAGTGACAGCTTTTTAGTGATTATAAATGGAGCGGTCTTTGAATATAATATTGAATATAATCCTTAATATTAAAGACCTGCAAATTATATTATATGAAGGCGTTTGCAAACATGCTGCTTTCAATAATAACAGACCTCCGGGATACAGAGATGGATCCCTAGATAAACATGTTAAGAACAGTTTTCATGGAGTACTAGGAATACATACCACAGCCTTGTTTAGGCATGTATGCCCTCAGTACAAACAACACAAAACTGAAGACTGGAAAAGAGTCCAGCCTCAAGAAAGGTGTTCAGTAATCCATGTGAATAATTCAGAGAAATTGAGCTTTGAAATGATTTCCACTTTTAGTGTGATACT